>CALNHX010002699.1:0-170669 GCA_940337035.1 Agriotes lineatus
ATGTCCCATATGTCCTTAACGTCCTAGACGTCCCAGATGTCCCATATGTCCCATATGTCCCTAATGTCCCAAACGTCCCAGCTGTCCCGTATGTCCCTAACGTCCCAGACGTCCTAGACGTCCTAGATGTCCCATATGTCCCTAACGTCCCAGACGTCCTAGATGTCCTATATGTCCCTAACGTCCCAGACGTCCCAGATGTCCTAGATGTCCCATATGTCCTTAACGTCCTAGACGTCCCAGATGTCTCATATGGCCCTAACGTCCCAGACGTCCTAGATGTCCCATATGTCCTTAACGTCCCAGACGTCCCAGGCGTCCTAGATGTCCCATATGTCCTTAACGTCCCAGACGTCCCAGATGTCCCATATGTCCCTAATGTCCCAGGCCTCCTAAATGTTCCATATGTCCCTAACGTCCAAGACGTTCTAAATGTCCCATATGTCCCTAACGTTCCAGACGTCCCAGCTGTCCCGTATGTCCCTAACGTCCCGGACGTCCCAGACGTCCTAGTGTCCCATATGTCCCTAACGTCTTAGGCGTCCTAGATGTCCTATATGTCCCTAACGTCCCAGACGTCCCAGATGTCCCATCTGTCCTTAATGTCCCAGGCGTGCCAGATGTCCCATATGTCCCATATGTCCTTAATGACCCAGGCGTCCTAAGTGTCCCATATGTTCTTAACTTCCCAGACGTCCCAGACGTAATAGATGTCCCATATGTACTTAACGTCCTAGACGTCCCAGATGTCCCATATGTCCCTAACGTCCCAGACGTCCCAGATGTCCCAGATGTCCCATATGTCCCATATGTCCCAAACGTCCCAGGCGTCCTAAATGTCCCATATATCTTTAACGTCCAAGACGTCCCAGATGTCCCATATATCCCTAACGTCCCAGACGTCCCAGATGTCCCATATGTCCCATATGTCCCTAACGTCCCAGACGTAATAGATGTCCCATATGTCCTTAACGTCCTAGACGTCCCAGATGTCCCATATGTCCCTAACGTCCCAGACGTCCCAGATGTCCCATATGTCCCATATGTCCTTAACGTCCCAGACGTAATAGATGTCCCATATGTCCTTAACGTCCTAGACGTCCCAGATGTCCCATATGTCCCATATGTCCCTAATGTCCCAAACGTCCCAGCTGTCCCGTATGTCCCTAACGTCCCAGACGTCCTAGACGTCCTAGATGTCCCATATGTCCCTAACGTCCCAGACGTCCTAGATGTCCTATATGTCCCTAACGTCCCAGACGTCCCAGATGTCCTAGATGTCCCATATGTCCTTAACGTCCTAGACGTCCCAGATGTCTCATATGGCCCTAACGTCCCAGACGTCCTAGATGTCCCATATGTCCTTAACGTCCCAGACGTCCCAGGCGTCCTAGATGTCCCATATGTCCTTAACGTCCCAGACGTCCCATATGCCCCATATGTCCCTAACGTCCCAACGTCCCAGATGTTTCATATGTCTTATATGTCCCTAATGTCTCAGGCGTCCCAGATGTCCCATATGTCCCATATGTCCCTAATGTCCCATTCGTCCTGAATGTACCATATGTCCTTAATGTCCCAGACGTCCCAGACGTCCTAGATGTGACATATGTCCTTAACGTCCCAGACGTCCCAGATGTCTCATATGACCATAACGTCCCAGACGTCCCAGATGTCCCATATGACCCTAATGTCCCAGGCCTCCTAAATGTTCCATATGTCCCTAACGTCCAAGACGTTCTAAATGTCCCATATGTCCCTAACGTTCCAGACGTCCCAGCTGTCCCGTATGTCCCTAACGTCCCGCACGTCCCAGACGTCCTAGTGTTCCATATGTCCCTAACGTCTTAGGCGTCCTAGATGTCCTATATGTCCCTAACGTCCCAGACGTCCCAGATGTCCCATCTGTCCTTAATGTCCCAGGCGTGCCAGATGTCCCATATGTCCCATATGTCCTTAATGACCCAGGCGTCCTAAGTGTCCCATATGTTCTTAACTTCCCAGACGTCCCAGACGTAATAGATGTCCCATATGTCCTTAACGTCCTAGACGTCCCAGATGTCCCATATGTCCCTAACGTCCCAGACGTAATAGATGTCCCATATGTCCTTAACGTCCTAGACGTCCCAGATGTCCCATATTTCGCTAACGTCCCAGACGTCCCAGATGTCCCATATGTCCCATATGTCCTTAACGTCCCAGACGTAATAGATGTCCCATATGTCCTTAACGTCCTAGACGTCCCAGATGTCCCATATGTTCCATATGTCCCTAATGTCCCAAACGTCCCAGCTGTCCCGTATGTCCCTAACGTCCCAGACGTCCTAGACGTCCTAGATGTCCCATATGTCCCTAACGTCCCAGACGTCCTAGATGTCCTATATGTCCCTAACGTCCCAGACGTCCCAGATGTCCTAGATGTCCCATATGTCCTTAACGTCCTAGACGTCCCAGATGTCTCATATGGCCCTAACGTCCCAGACGTCCTAGATGTCCCATATGTCCTTAACGTCCCAGACGTCCCAGGCGTCCTAGATGTCCCATATGTCCTTAACGTCCCAGACGTCCCATATGCCCCATATGTCCCTAACGTCCCAACGTCCCAGATGTTTCATATGTCTTATATGTCCCTAATGTCTCAGGCGTCCCAGATGTCCCATATGTCCCATATGTCCCTAATGTCCCATTCGTCCTGAATGTACCATATGTCCTTAATGTCCCAGACGTCCCAGACGTCCTAGATGTGACATATGTCCTTAACGTCCCAGACGTCCCAGATGTCTCATATGACCATAACGTCCCAGACGTCCCAGATGTCCCATATGACCCTAATGTCCCAGGCCTCCTAAATGTTCCATATGTCCCTAACGTCCAAGACGTTCTAAATGTCCCATATGTCCCTAACGTTCCAGACGTCCCAGCTGTCCCGTATGTCCCTAACGTCCCGGACGTCCCAGACGTCCTAGTGTCCCATATGTCCCTAACGTCTTAGGCGTCCTAGATGTCCTATATGTCCCTAACGTCCCAGACGTCCCAGATGTCCCATCTGTCCTTAATGTCCCAGGCGTGCCAGATGTCCCAGGCGTGCCAGATGTCCCATATGTCCCATATGTCCTTAATGACCCAGGCGTCCTAAGTGTCCCATATGTTCTTAACTTAACAGACGTCCCAGACGTAATAGATGTCCCATATGTCCTTAACGTCCTAGACGTCCCAGATGTCCCATATGTCCCTAACGTCCCAGACGTCCCAGATGTCCCATATGTCCCATATGTCCCAAACGTCCCAGGCGTCCTAAATGTCCCATATGTCCTTAACGTCCAAGACGTCCCAGATGTCCCATATGTCCCTAACGTCCCAGACGTCCCAAATGTCCCATATGTCCCATATGTCCCTAACGTCCCAGGCGTCCTAAATTTCCCATATGTCCTTAACGTCCCAGACGTAATAGATGTCCCATATGTCCTTAACGTCCTAGACGTCCCAGATGTCCCATATGTCCCTAACGTCCCAGACGTCCCAGATGTCCCATATGTCCCATATGTCCCTAATGTCCCAAACGTCCCAGCTGTCCCGTATGTCCCTAACGTCCCAGACGTCCTAGACGTCCTAGATGTCCTATATGTCCCTAACGTCCCAGCTGTCCCGTATGTCCCTAACGTCCCAGACGTCCTAGACGTCCTAGATGTCCCATATGTCCCTAACGTCCCAGACGTCCTAGATGTCCTATATGTCCCTAACGTCCCAGACGTCCCAGATGTCCTAGATGTCCCATATGTCCTTAACGTCCTAGACGTCCCAGATGTCCCATATGTCCCATATGTCCCTAATGTCCCAAACGTCCCAGCTGTCCCGTATGTCCCTAACGTCCCAGACGTCCTAGACGTCCTAGATGTCCCATATGTCCCTAACGTCCCAGACGTCCTAGATGTCCTATATGTCACTAACGTCCCAGACGTCCCAGATGTCCTAGATGTCCCATATGTCCTTAACGTCCTAGACGTCCCAGATGTCTTATATGGCCCTAACGTCCCAGACGTCCTAGATGTCCCATATGTCCTTAACGTCCCAGACGTCCCAGGCGTCCTAGATGTCCCATATGTCCTTAACGTCCCAGACGTCCCATATGCCCCATATGTCCCTAACGTCCCAACGTCCCAGATGTTTCATATGTCTTATATGTCCCTAATGTCTCAGGCGTCCCAGATGTCCCATATGTCCCATATGTCCCTAATGTCCCATTCGTCCTGAATGTACCATATGTCCTTAATGTCCCAGACGTCCCAGACGTCCTAGATGTGACATATGTCCTTAACGTCCCAGACGTCCCAGATGTCCCATATGTCCCTAATGTCCCAGGCCTCCTAAATGTTCCATATGTCCCTAACGTCCAAGACGTTCTAAATGTCCCATATGTCCCTAACGTTCCAGACGTCCCAGCTGTCCCGTATGTCCCTAACGTCCCGGACGTCCCAGACGTCCTAGTGTCCCATATGTCCCTAACGTCTTAGGCGTCCTAGATGTCCTATATGTCCCTAACGTCCCAGACGTCCCAGATGTCCCATCTGTCCTTAATGTCCCAGGCGTGCCAGATGTCCCATATGTCCCATATGTCCTTAATGACCCAGGCGTCCTAAGTGTCCCATATGTTCTTAACTTCCCAGACGTCCCAGACGTAATAGATGTCCCATATGTACTTAACGTCCTAGACGTCCCAGATGTCCCATATGTCCCTAACGTCCCAGACGTCCCAGATGTCCCAGATGTCCCATATGTCCCATATGTCCCAAACGTCCCAGGCGTCCTAAATGTCCCATATGTCTTTAACGTCCAAGACGTCCCAGATGTCCCATATATCCCTAACGTCCCAGACGTCCCAGATGTCCCATATGTCCCATATGTCCCTAACGTCCCAGACGTAATAGATGTCCCATTTGTCCTTAACGTCCTAGACGTCCCAGATGTCCCATATGTCCCTAACGTCCCAGACGTCCCAGATGTCCCATATGTCCCATATGTCCTTAACGTCCCAGACGTAATAGATGTCCCATATGTCCTTAACGTCCTAGACGTCCCAGATGTCCCATATGTCCCTAACGTCCCAGACGTCCCAGATGTCCCATATGTCCCATATGTCCCAAACGTCCCAGGCGTCCTAAATGTCCCATATGTCCTTAACGTCCAAGACGTCCCAGATGTCCCATATGACCCTAACGTCCCAGACGTCCCAGATGTCCCATATGTCCCATCTGTCCTTAATGTCCCAGGCGTCCCAGATGTCTCATATGTCCCATATGTCCTTAATGACCCAGGTGTCCTAAGTGTCTCATATGTCCTTAATTTTCCAGACGTCCCAGACGTCCTAGATGTCCCATATGTCCTTAACGTCCCAGACGTCCCAGATGTCCCATATGTCCCTAACGTCCCAGCCGTCTCAGATGTCCCATATGTCCCATATGTCCTATATGTCCTTAATGTCCCAGGCGTCCCAGAAGTCCCATATGTCCTATATGTCCCTAATGTCCCTGGCGTACTAAATGTCCCATATGTCCTTAACGTGCCAGACGTCCCAGACGTCCTAGATGTCCCATATGTCCTTAACGTCCCAGACGTCTCAGATGTCCCATATGTGCCTAACGTCCCACACGCCCCAGATATCCCATATGTCCCATATGTCCCTAATGTCCCAGGCGTCCTAGATGTTCCATATGTCCCTAACGTCCCAGACGTCCTAAATGTCCCATATGTCCCTAACGTCCCAGACGTCCCAGCTGTTCCGTATGTCCTTAACGTCCTAGATGTCCCAGACGTCCTAGATGTCCCATATGTCCCTAACGTCCCAGACGTCCTAGACGTCCCATATGTCCTTAACGTCCCAGACGTCCCAGGTGTCCCATATGTCCCTAACGTCCCAGACGTCCCAGATGTCCCATATGTTCCATATGTCCCTAATGTCCCAGGCGTCCTAAGTGTTCCATATGTCCCTAACGTCCCAGACGTCCTAAATGTCCCATATGTCCCTAACGTCCCAGACGTCCCAACTGTACCGTAGGTCCCTAACGTCCCAGACGTCCCAGATGTCCCAAATGTCCCTAACGTCCCAGACGTCCCAGACGTCCCAGCTGTCCCGTATGTCTTTAACGTCCTAGATGTCCCAGACGTCCTAGATGTCCCATATGTCCCTAACGTCCCAGACGTCCCAGCTGTTCCGTATGTCCTTAACGTCCTAGATGTCCCAGACGTCCTAGATGTCCCATATGTCCCTAACGTCCCAGACGTCCTAGACGTCCCATATGTCCTTAACGTCCCAGACGTCCCAGGTGTCCTAGATGTCCCATATGTCCTTAACGTCCTAGACGTCCCAGATGTCTCATATGTCCCTAACGTCCCAGACGTCCCAGATGTCCTAGATGTCCCATATGTCCTTAACGTCCTAGACGTCCCAGATGTCTCATATGGCCCTAACGTCCCAGACGTCCTAGATGTCCCATATGTCCTTAACGTCCCAGACGTCCCAGGCGTCCTAGATGTCCCATATGTCCTTAACGTCCCAGACGTCCCAGATGTCCCATATGTCCCTAATGTCCCAGGCCTCCTAAATGTTCCATATGTCCCTAACGTCCAAGACGTTCTAAATGTCCCATATGTCCCTAACGTTCCAGACGTCCCAGCTGTCCCGTATGTCCCTAACGTCCCGGACGTCCCAGACGTCCTAGTGTCCCATATGTCCCTAACGTCTTAGGCGTCCTAGATGTCCTATATGTCCCTAACGTCCCAGACGTCCCAGATGTCCCATCTGTCCTTAATGTCCCAGGCGTGCCAGATGTCCCATATGTCCCATATGTCCTTAATGACCCAGGCGTCCTAAGTGTCCCATATGTTCTTAACTTCCCAGACGTCCCAGACGTAATAGATGTCCCATATGTACTTAACGTCCTAGACGTCCCAGATGTCCCATATGTCCCTAACGTCCCAGACGTCCCAGATGTCCCAGATGTCCCATATGTCCCATATGTCCCAAACGTCCCAGGCGTCCTAAATGTCCCATATATCTTTAACGTCCAAGACGTCCCAGATGTCCCATATATCCCTAACGTCCCAGACGTCCCAGATGTCCCATATGTCCCATATGTCCCTAACGTCCCAGACGTAATAGATGTCCCATATGTCCTTAACGTCCTAGACGTCCCAGATGTCCCATATGTCCCTAACGTCCCAGACGTCCCAGATGTCCCATATGTCCCATATGTCCTTAACGTCCCAGACGTAATAGATGTCCCATATGTCCTTAACGTCCTAGACGTCCCAGATGTCCCATATGTCCCATATGTCCCTAATGTCCCAAACGTCCCAGCTGTCCCGTATGTCCCTAACGTCCCAGACGTCCTAGACGTCCTAGATGTCCCATATGTCCCTAACGTCCCAGACGTCCTAGATGTCCTATATGTCCCTAACGTCCCAGACGTCCCAGATGTCCTAGATGTCCCATATGTCCTTAACGTCCTAGACGTCCCAGATGTCTCATATGGCCCTAACGTCCCAGACGTCCTAGATGTCCCATATGTCCTTAACGTCCCAGACGTCCCAGGCGTCCTAGATGTCCCATATGTCCTTAACGTCCCAGACGTCCCATATGCCCCATATGTCCCTAACGTCCCAACGTCCCAGATGTTTCATATGTCTTATATGTCCCTAATGTCTCAGGCGTCCCAGATGTCCCATATGTCCCATATGTCCCTAATGTCCCATTCGTCCTGAATGTACCATATGTCCTTAATGTCCCAGACGTCCCAGACGTCCTAGATGTGACATATGTCCTTAACGTCCCAGACGTCCCAGATGTCTCATATGACCATAACGTCCCAGACGTCCCAGATGTCCCATATGACCCTAATGTCCCAGGCCTCCTAAATGTTCCATATGTCCCTAACGTCCAAGACGTTCTAAATGTCCCATATGTCCCTAACGTTCCAGACGTCCCAGCTGTCCCGTATGTCCCTAACGTCCCGGACGTCCCAGACGTCCTAGTGTTCCATATGTCCCTAACGTCTTAGGCGTCCTAGATGTCCTATATGTCCCTAACGTCCCAGACGTCCCAGATGTCCCATCTGTCCTTAATGTCCCAGGCGTGCCAGATGTCCCATATGTCCCATATGTCCTTAATGACCCAGGCGTCCTAAGTGTCCCATATGTTCTTAACTTCCCAGACGTCCCAGACGTAATAGATGTCCCATATGTCCTTAACGTCCTAGACGTCCCAGATGTCCCATATGTCCCTAACGTCCCAGACGTAATAGATGTCCCATATGTCCTTAACGTCCTAGACGTCCCAGATGTCCCATATTTCGCTAACGTCCCAGACGTCCCAGATGTCCCATATGTCCCATATGTCCTTAACGTCCCAGACGTAATAGATGTCCCATATGTCCTTAACGTCCTAGACGTCCCAGATGTCCCATATGTCCCATATGTCCCTAATGTCCCAAACGTCCCAGCTGTCCCGTATGTCCCTAACGTCCCAGACGTCCTAGACGTCCTAGATGTCCCATATGTCCCTAACGTCCCAGACGTCCTAGATGTCCTATATGTCCCTAACGTCCCAGACGTCCCAGATGTCCTAGATGTCCCATATGTCCTTAACGTCCTAGACGTCCCAGATGTCTCATATGGCCCTAACGTCCCAGACGTCCTAGATGTCCCATATGTCCTTAACGTCCCAGACGTCCCAGGCGTCCTAGATGTCCCATATGTCCTTAACGTCCCAGACGTCCCATATGCCCCATATGTCCCTAACGTCCCAACGTCCCAGATGTTTCATATGTCTTATATGTCCCTAATGTCTCAGGCGTCCCAGATGTCCCATATGTCCCATATGTCCCTAATGTCCCATTCGTCCTGAATGTACCATATGTCCTTAATGTCCCAGACGTCCCAGACGTCCTAGATGTGACATATGTCCTTAACGTCCCAGACGTCCCAGATGTCTCATATGACCATAACGTCCCAGACGTCCCAGATGTCCCATATGACCCTAATGTCCCAGGCCTCCTAAATGTTCCATATGTCCCTAACGTCCAAGACGTTCTAAATGTCCCATATGTCCCTAACGTTCCAGACGTCCCAGCTGTCCCGTATGTCCCTAACGTCCCGGACGTCCCAGACGTCCTAGTGTCCCATATGTCCCTAACGTCTTAGGCGTCCTAGATGTCCTATATGTCCCTAACGTCCCAGACGTCCCAGATGTCCCATCTGTCCTTAATGTCCCAGGCGTGCCAGATGTCCCAGGCGTGCCAGATGTCCCATATGTCCCATATGTCCTTAATGACCCAGGCGTCCTAAGTGTCCCATATGTTCTTAACTTAACAGACGTCCCAGACGTAATAGATGTCCCATATGTCCTTAACGTCCTAGACGTCCCAGATGTCCCATATGTCCCTAACGTCCCAGACGTCCCAGATGTCCCATATGTCCCATATGTCCCAAACGTCCCAGGCGTCCTAAATGTCCCATATGTCCTTAACGTCCAAGACGTCCCAGATGTCCCATATGTCCCTAACGTCCCAGACGTCCCAAATGTCCCATATGTCCCATATGTCCCTAACGTCCCAGGCGTCCTAAATTTCCCATATGTCCTTAACGTCCCAGACGTAATAGATGTCCCATATGTCCTTAACGTCCTAGACGTCCCAGATGTCCCATATGTCCCTAACGTCCCAGACGTCCCAGATGTCCCATATGTCCCATATGTCCCTAATGTCCCAAACGTCCCAGCTGTCCCGTATGTCCCTAACGTCCCAGACGTCCTAGACGTCCTAGATGTCCTATATGTCCCTAACGTCCCAGCTGTCCCGTATGTCCCTAACGTCCCAGACGTCCTAGACGTCCTAGATGTCCCATATGTCCCTAACGTCCCAGACGTCCTAGATGTCCTATATGTCCCTAACGTCCCAGACGTCCCAGATGTCCTAGATGTCCCATATGTCCTTAACGTCCTAGACGTCCCAGATGTCCCATATGTCCCATATGTCCCTAATGTCCCAAACGTCCCAGCTGTCCCGTATGTCCCTAACGTCCCAGACGTCCTAGACGTCCTAGATGTCCCATATGTCCCTAACGTCCCAGACGTCCTAGATGTCCTATATGTCACTAACGTCCCAGACGTCCCAGATGTCCTAGATGTCCCATATGTCCTTAACGTCCTAGACGTCCCAGATGTCTTATATGGCCCTAACGTCCCAGACGTCCTAGATGTCCCATATGTCCTTAACGTCCCAGACGTCCCAGGCGTCCTAGATGTCCCATATGTCCTTAACGTCCCAGACGTCCCATATGCCCCATATGTCCCTAACGTCCCAACGTCCCAGATGTTTCATATGTCTTATATGTCCCTAATGTCTCAGGCGTCCCAGATGTCCCATATGTCCCATATGTCCCTAATGTCCCATTCGTCCTGAATGTACCATATGTCCTTAATGTCCCAGACGTCCCAGACGTCCTAGATGTGACATATGTCCTTAACGTCCCAGACGTCCCAGATGTCCCATATGTCCCTAATGTCCCAGGCCTCCTAAATGTTCCATATGTCCCTAACGTCCAAGACGTTCTAAATGTCCCATATGTCCCTAACGTTCCAGACGTCCCAGCTGTCCCGTATGTCCCTAACGTCCCGGACGTCCCAGACGTCCTAGTGTCCCATATGTCCCTAACGTCTTAGGCGTCCTAGATGTCCTATATGTCCCTAACGTCCCAGACGTCCCAGATGTCCCATCTGTCCTTAATGTCCCAGGCGTGCCAGATGTCCCATATGTCCCATATGTCCTTAATGACCCAGGCGTCCTAAGTGTCCCATATGTTCTTAACTTCCCAGACGTCCCAGACGTAATAGATGTCCCATATGTACTTAACGTCCTAGACGTCCCAGATGTCCCATATGTCCCTAACGTCCCAGACGTCCCAGATGTCCCAGATGTCCCATATGTCCCATATGTCCCAAACGTCCCAGGCGTCCTAAATGTCCCATATGTCTTTAACGTCCAAGACGTCCCAGATGTCCCATATATCCCTAACGTCCCAGACGTCCCAGATGTCCCATATGTCCCATATGTCCCTAACGTCCCAGACGTAATAGATGTCCCATTTGTCCTTAACGTCCTAGACGTCCCAGATGTCCCATATGTCCCTAACGTCCCAGACGTCCCAGATGTCCCATATGTCCCATATGTCCTTAACGTCCCAGACGTAATAGATGTCCCATATGTCCTTAACGTCCTAGACGTCCCAGATGTCCCATATGTCCCTAACGTCCCAGACGTCCCAGATGTCCCATATGTCCCATATGTCCCAAACGTCCCAGGCGTCCTAAATGTCCCATATGTCCTTAACGTCCAAGACGTCCCAGATGTCCCATATGACCCTAACGTCCCAGACGTCCCAGATGTCCCATATGTCCCATCTGTCCTTAATGTCCCAGGCGTCCCAGATGTCTCATATGTCCCATATGTCCTTAATGACCCAGGTGTCCTAAGTGTCTCATATGTCCTTAATTTTCCAGACGTCCCAGACGTCCTAGATGTCCCATATGTCCTTAACGTCCCAGACGTCCCAGATGTCCCATATGTCCCTAACGTCCCAGCCGTCTCAGATGTCCCATATGTCCCATATGTCCTATATGTCCTTAATGTCCCAGGCGTCCCAGAAGTCCCATATGTCCTATATGTCCCTAATGTCCCTGGCGTACTAAATGTCCCATATGTCCTTAACGTGCCAGACGTCCCAGACGTCCTAGATGTCCCATATGTCCTTAACGTCCCAGACGTCTCAGATGTCCCATATGTCCCTAACGTCCCACACGCCCCAGATATCCCATATGTCCCATATGTCCCTAATGTCCCAGGCGTCCTAGATGTTCCATATGTCCCTAACGTCCCAGACGTCCTAAATGTCCCATATGTCCCTAACGTCCCAGACGTCCCAGCTGTTCCGTATGTCCTTAACGTCCTAGATGTCCCAGACGTCCTAGATGTCCCATATGTCCCTAACGTCCCAGACGTCCTAGACGTCCCATATGTCCTTAACGTCCCAGACGTCCCAGGTGTCCCATATGTCCCTAACGTCCCAGACGTCCCAGATGTCCCATATGTTCCATATGTCCCTAATGTCCCAGGCGTCCTAAGTGTTCCATATGTCCCTAACGTCCCAGACGTCCTAAATGTCCCATATGTCCCTAACGTCCCAGACGTCCCAACTGTACCGTAGGTCCCTAACGTCCCAGACGTCCCAGATGTCCCAAATGTCCCTAACGTCCCAGACGTCCCAGACGTCCCAGCTGTCCCGTATGTCTTTAACGTCCTAGATGTCCCAGACGTCCTAGATGTCCCATATGTCCCTAACGTCCCAGACGTCCCAGATGTCCCATATGTTCCATATGTCCCTAATGTCCCAGGCGTCCTAAGTGTTCCATTTGTCCCTAACGTCCCAGACGTCCTAAAAGTCCCATATGTCCCTAACGTCCCAGACGTCCCAGCTGTACCGTATGTCCCTAACGTCCCAGACGTCCCAGACGTCCCAGACGTCCTAGATGTCCCATATGTCCTTAGCGTCCTAGATATCCCGGATGTCCCATATGTCCCTAACGTCCCAGACGTCCCAGATGTCCCATATGTCCCTAACGTTCCAGGCGTCCTAAGTGTTCCATATGTCCCTAACGTCCAAGACGTTCTAAATGTCCCATATGTCCCTAACGTTCCAGACGTCCCAGCTGTCCCGTATGTCCCTAACGTCCCGGACGTCCCAGACGTCCTAGTGTTCCATATGTCCCTAACGTCTTAGGCGTCCTAGATGTCCTATATGTCCCTAACGTCCCAGACGTCCCAGATGTCCCATCTGTCCTTAATGTCCCAGGCGTGCCAGATGTCCCATATGTCCCATATGTCCTTAATGACCCAGGCGTCCTAAGTGTCCCATATGTTCTTAACTTCCCAGACGTCCCAGACGTAATAGATGTCCCATATGTCCTTAACGTCCTAGACGTCCCAGATGTCCCATATGTCCCTAACGTCCCAGACGTAATAGATGTCCCATATGTCCTTAACGTCCTAGACGTCCCAGATGTCCCATATTTCGCTAACGTCCCAGACGTCCCAGATGTCCCATATGTCCCATATGTCCTTAACGTCCCAGACGTAATAGATGTCCCATATGTCCTTAACGTCCTAGACGTCCCAGATGTCCCATATGTCCCATATGTCCCTAATGTCCAAACGTCCCAGCTGTCCCGTATGTCCCTAACGTCCCAGACGTCCTAGACGTCCTAGATGTCCCATATGTCCCTAACGTCCCAGACGTCCTAGATGTCCTATATGTCCCTAACGTCCCAGACGTCCCAGATGTCCTAGATGTCCCATATGTCCTTAACGTCCTAGACGTCCCAGATGTCTCATATGGCCCTAACGTCCCAGACGTCCTAGATGTCCCATATGTCCTTAACGTCCCAGACGTCCCAGGCGTCCTAGATGTCCCATATGTCCTTAACGTCCCAGACGTCCCATATGCCCCATATGTCCCTAACGTCCCAACGTCCCAGATGTTTCATATGTCTTATATGTCCCTAATGTCTCAGGCGTCCCAGATGTCCCATATGTCCCATATGTCCCTAATGTCCCATTCGTCCTGAATGTACCATATGTCCTTAATGTCCCAGACGTCCCAGACGTCCTAGATGTGACATATGTCCTTAACGTCCCAGACGTCCCAGATGTCTCATATGACCATAACGTCCCAGACGTCCCAGATGTCCCATATGACCCTAATGTCCCAGGCCTCCTAAATGTTCCATATGTCCCTAACGTCCAAGACGTTCTAAATGTCCCATATGTCCCTAACGTTCCAGACGTCCCAGCTGTCCCGTATGTCCCTAACGTCCCGGACGTCCCAGACGTCCTAGTGTCCCATATGTCCCTAACGTCTTAGGCGTCCTAGATGTCCTATATGTCCCTAACGTCCCAGACGTCCCAGATGTCCCATCTGTCCTTAATGTCCCAGGCGTGCCAGATGTCCCAGGCGTGCCAGATGTCCCATATGTCCCATATGTCCTTAATGACCCAGGCGTCCTAAGTGTCCCATATGTTCTTAACTTAACAGACGTCCCAGACGTAATAGATGTCCCATATGTCCTTAACGTCCTAGACGTCCCAGATGTCCCATATGTCCCTAACGTCCCAGACGTCCCAGATGTCCCATATGTCCCATATGTCCCAAACGTCCCAGGCGTCCTAAATGTCCCATATGTCCTTAACGTCCAAGACGTCCCAGATGTCCCATATGTCCCTAACGTCCCAGACGTCCCAAATGTCCCATATGTCCCATATGTCCCTAACGTCCCAGGCGTCCTAAATTTCCCATATGTCCTTAACGTCCCAGACGTAATAGATGTCCCATATGTCCTTAACGTCCTAGACGTCCCAGATGTCCCATATGTCCCTAACGTCCCAGACGTCCCAGATGTCCCATATGTCCCATATGTCCCTAATGTCCCAAACGTCCCAGCTGTCCCGTATGTCCCTAACGTTCCAGACGTCCTAGACGTCCTAGATGTCCTATATGTCCCTAACGTCCCAGCTGTCCCGTATGTCCCTAACGTCCCAGACGTCCTAGACGTCCTAGATGTCCCATATGTCCCTAACGTCCCAGACGTCCTAGATGTCCTATATGTCCCTAACGTCCCAGACGTCCCAGATGTCCTAGATGTCCCATATGTCCTTAACGTCCTAGACGTCCCAGATGTCCCATATGTCCCATATGTCCCTAATGTCCCAAACGTCCC
Source organism: Agriotes lineatus (assembly GCA_940337035.1). Classification (NCBI taxonomy): domain Eukaryota; kingdom Metazoa; phylum Arthropoda; class Insecta; order Coleoptera; family Elateridae; genus Agriotes; species Agriotes lineatus. The sequence goes on from CALNHX010002699.1 coordinate 14,822, forward strand.
AGCTGTCCCGTATGTCCCTAACGTCCCAGACGTCCTAGACGTCCTAGATGTCCCATATGTCCCTAACGTCCCAGACGTCCTAGATGTCCTATATGTCACTAACGTCCCAGACGTCCCAGATGTCCTAGATGTCCCATATGTCCTTAACGTCCTAGACGTCCCAGATGTCTTATATGGCCCTAACGTCCCAGACGTCCTAGATGTCCCATATGTCCTTAACGTCCCAGACGTCCCAGGCGTCCTAGATGTCCCATATGTCCTTAACGTCCCAGACGTCCCATATGCCCCATATGTCCCTAACGTCCCAACGTCCCAGATGTTTCATATGTCTTATATGTCCCTAATGTCTCAGGCGTCCCAGATGTCCCATATGTCCCATATGTCCCTAATGTCCCATTCGTCCTGAATGTACCATATGTCCTTAATGTCCCAGACGTCCCAGACGTCCTAGATGTGACATATGTCCTTAACGTCCCAGACGTCCCAGATGTCCCATATGTCCCTAATGTCCCAGGCCTCCTAAATGTTCCATATGTCCCTAACGTCCAAGACGTTCTAAATGTCCCATATGTCCCTAACGTTCCAGACGTCCCAGCTGTCCCGTATGTCCCTAACGTCCCGGACGTCCCAGACGTCCTAGTGTCCCATATGTCCCTAACGTCTTAGGCGTCCTAGATGTCCTATATGTCCCTAACGTCCCAGACGTCCCAGATGTCCCATCTGTCCTTAATGTCCCAGGCGTGCCAGATGTCCCATATGTCCCATATGTCCTTAATGACCCAGGCGTCCTAAGTGTCCCATATGTTCTTAACTTCCCAGACGTCCCAGACGTAATAGATGTCCCATATGTACTTAACGTCCTAGACGTCCCAGATGTCCCATATGTCCCTAACGTCCCAGACGTCCCAGATGTCCCAGATGTCCCATATGTCCCATATGTCCCAAACGTCCCAGGCGTCCTAAATGTCCCATATGTCTTTAACGTCCAAGACGTCCCAGATGTCCCATATATCCCTAACGTCCCAGACGTCCCAGATGTCCCATATGTCCCATATGTCCCTAACGTCCCAGACGTAATAGATGTCCCATTTGTCCTTAACGTCCTAGACGTCCCAGATGTCCCATATGTCCCTAACGTCCCAGACGTCCCAGATGTCCCATATGTCCCATATGTCCTTAACGTCCCAGACGTAATAGATGTCCCATATGTCCTTAACGTCCTAGACGTCCCAGATGTCCCATATGTCCCTAACGTCCCAGACGTCCCAGATGTCCCATATGTCCCATATGTCCCAAACGTCCCAGGCGTCCTAAATGTCCCATATGTCCTTAACGTCCAAGACGTCCCAGATGTCCCATATGACCCTAACGTCCCAGACGTCCCAGATGTCCCATATGTCCCATCTGTCCTTAATGTCCCAGGCGTCCCAGATGTCTCATATGTCCCATATGTCCTTAATGACCCAGGTGTCCTAAGTGTCTCATATGTCCTTAATTTTCCAGACGTCCCAGACGTCCTAGATGTCCCATATGTCCTTAACGTCCCAGACGTCCCAGATGTCCCATATGTCCCTAACGTCCCAGCCGTCTCAGATGTCCCATATGTCCCATATGTCCTATATGTCCTTAATGTCCCAGGCGTCCCAGAAGTCCCATATGTCCTATATGTCCCTAATGTCCCTGGCGTACTAAATGTCCCATATGTCCTTAACGTGCCAGACGTCCCAGACGTCCTAGATGTCCCATATGTCCTTAACGTCCCAGACGTCTCAGATGTCCCATATGTCCCTAACGTCCCACACGCCCCAGATATCCCATATGTCCCATATGTCCCTAATGTCCCAGGCGTCCTAGATGTTCCATATGTCCCTAACGTCCCAGACGTCCTAAATGTCCCATATGTCCCTAACGTCCCAGACGTCCCAGCTGTTCCGTATGTCCTTAACGTCCTAGATGTCCCAGACGTCCTAGATGTCCCATATGTCCCTAACGTCCCAGACGTCCTAGACGTCCCATATGTCCTTTACGTCCCAGACGTCCCAGGTGTCCCATATGTCCCTAACGTCCCAGACGTCCCAGATGTCCCATATGTTCCATATGTCCCTAATGTCCCAGGCGTCCTAAGTGTTCCATATGTCCCTAACGTCCCAGACGTCCTAAATGTCCCATATGTCCCTAACGTCCCAGACGTCCCAACTGTACCGTAGGTCCCTAACGTCCCAGACGTCCCAGATGTCCCAAATGTCCCTAACGTCCCAGACGTCCCAGACGTCCCAGCTGTCCCGTATGTCTTTAACGTCCTAGATGTCCCAGACGTCCTAGATGTCCCATATGTCCCTAACGTCCCAGACGTCCCAGATGTCCCATATGTTCCATATGTCCCTAATGTCCCAGGCGTCCTAAGTGTTCCATTTGTCCCTAACGTCCCAGACGTCCTAAAAGTCCCATATGTCCCTAACGTCCCAGACGTCCCAGCTGTCCCGTATGTCCCTAACGTCCCAGACGTCCCAGACGTCCCAGACGTCCTAGATGTCCCATATGTCCTTAGCGTCCTAGATATCCCGGATGTCCCATATGTCCCTAACGTCCCAGACGTCCCAGATGTCCCATATGTCCCTAACGTTCCAGGCGTCCTAAGTGTTCCATATGTCCCTAACGTCCCAGACGTCCTAAATGTCCCATATGTCCCTAACGTCCCAGACGTCCCAGCTGTCCCGTATGTTCCATATGTCCCTAATGTCCCAGGCGTCCTAAGTGTTCCATATGTCCCTAACGTCCCAGACGTCCTAAATGTCCCATATGTCCCTAACGTCCCAGACGTCCTAGATGTCCTATATGTCCCTAACGTCCCAGACGTCCCAGATGTCCTAGATGTCCCATATGTCCTTAACGTCCTAGACGTCCCAGATGTCCCATATGTCCCATATGTCCCTAATGTCCCAAACGTCCCAGCTGTCCCGTATGTCCCTAACGTCCCAGACGTCCTAGACGTCCTAGATGTCCCATATGTCCCTAACGTCCCAGACGTCCTAGATGTCCTATATGTCACTAACGTCCCAGACGTCCCAGATGTCCTAGATGTCCCATATGTCCTTAACGTCCTAGACGTCCCAGATGTCTTATATGGCCCTAACGTCCCAGACGTCCTAGATGTCCCATATGTCCTTAACGTCCCAGACGTCCCAGGCGTCCTAGATGTCCCATATGTCTTTAACGTCCCAGACGTCCCATATGCCCCATATGTCCCTAACGTCCCAACGTCCCAGATGTTTCATATGTCTTATATGTCCCTAATGTCTCAGGCGTCCCAGATGTCCCATATGTCCCATATGTCCCTAATGTCCCATTCGTCCTGAATGTACCATATGTCCTTAATGTCCCAGACGTCCCAGACGTCCTAGATGTGACATATGTCCTTAACGTCCCAGACGTCCCAGATGTCCCATATGTCCCTAATGTCCCAGGCCTCCTAAATGTTCCATATGTCCCTAACGTCCAAGACGTTCTAAATGTCCCATATGTCCCTAACGTTCCAGACGTCCCAGCTGTCCCGTATGTCCCTAACGTCCCGGACGTCCCAGACGTCCTAGTGTCCCATATGTCCCTAACGTCTTAGGCGTCCTAGATGTCCTATATGTCCCTAACGTCCCAGACGTCCCAGATGTCCCATCTGTCCTTAATGTCCCAGGCGTGCCAGATGTCCCATATGTCCCATATGTCCTTAATGACCCAGGCGTCCTAAGTGTCCCATATGTTCTTAACTTCCCAGACGTCCCAGACGTAATAGATGTCCCATATGTACTTAACGTCCTAGACGTCCCAGATGTCCCATATGTCCCTAACGTCCCAGACGTCCCAGATGTCCCAGATGTCCCATATGTCCCATATGTCCCAAACGTCCCAGGCGTCCTAAATGTCCCATATGTCTTTAACGTCCAAGACGTCCCAGATGTCCCATATATCCCTAACGTCCCAGACGTCCCAGATGTCCCATATGTCCCATATGTCCCTAACGTCCCAGACGTAATAGATGTGCCATATGTCCTTAACGTCCTAGACGTCCCAGATGTCCCATATGTCCCTAACGTCCCAGACGTCCCAGATGTCCCATATGTCCCATATGTCCTTAACGTCCCAGACGTAATAGATGTCCCATATGTCCTTAACGTCCTAGACGTCCCAGATGTCCCATATGTCCCATATGTCCCTAATGTCCCAAACGTCCCAGCTGTCCCGTATGTCCCTAACGTCCCAGACGTCCTAGACGTCCTAGATGTCCCATATGTCCCTAACGTCCCAGACATCCTAGATGTCCTATATGTCCCTAACGTCCCAGACGTCCCAGATGTCCTAGATGTCCCATATGTCCTTAACGTCCTAGACGTCCCAGATGTCTCATATGGCCCTAACGTCCCAGACGTCCTAGATGTCCCATATGTCCTTAACGTCCCAGACGTCCCAGGCGTCCTAGATGTCCCATATGTCCTTAACGTCCCAGACGTCCCATATGCCCCATATGTCCCTAACGTCCCAACGTCCCAGATGTTTCATATGTCTTATATGTCCCTAATGTCTCAGGCGTCCCAGATGTCCCATATGTCCCATATGTCCCTAATGTCCCATTCGTCCTGAATGTACCATATGTCCTTAATGTCCCAGACGTCCCAGACGTCCTAGATGTGACATATGTCCTTAACGTCCCAGACGTCCCAGATGTCTCATATGACCATAACGTCCCAGACGTCCCAGATGTCCCATATGACCCTAATGTCCCAGGCCTCCTAAATGTTCCATATGTCCCTAACGTCCAAGACGTTCTAAATGTCCCATATGTCCCTAACGTTCCAGACGTCCCAGCTGTCCCGTATGTCCCTAACGTCCCGGACGTCCCAGACGTCCTAGTGTCCCATATGTCCCTAACGTCTTAGGCGTCCTAGATGTCCTATATGTCCCTAACGTCCCAGACGTCCCAGATGTCCCATCTGTCCTTAATGTCCCAGGCGTGCCAGATGTCCCATATGTCCCATATGTCCTTAATGACCCAGGCGTCCTAAGTGTCCCATATGTTCTTAACTTCCCAGACGTCCCAGACGTAATAGATGTCCCATATGTCCTTAACGTCCTAGACGTCCCAGATGTCCCATATGTCCCTAACGTCCCAGACGTAATAGATGTCCCATATGTCCTTAACGTCCTAGACGTCCCAGATGTCCCATATGTCCCTAACGTCCCAGACGTCCCAGATGTCCCATATGTCCCATATGTCCTTAACGTCCCAGACGTAATAGATGTCCCATATGTCCTTAACGTCCTAGACGTCCCAGATGTCCCATATGTCCCATATGTCCCTAATGTCCCAAACGTCCCAGCTGTCCCGTATGTCCCTAACGTCCCAGACGTCCTAGACGTCCTAGATGTCCCATATGTCCCTAACGTCCCAGACGTCCTAGATGTCCTATATGTCCCTAACGTCCCAGACGTCCCAGATGTCCTAGATGTCCCATATGTCCTTAACGTCCTAGACGTCCCAGATGTCTCATATGGCCCTAACGTCCCAGACGTGCTAGATGTCCCATATGTCCTTAACGTCCCAGACGTCCCAGGCGTCCTAGATGTCCCATATGTCCTTAACGTCCCAGACGTCCCATATGCCCCATATGTCCCTAACGTCCCAACGTCCCAGATGTTTCATATGTCTTATATGTCCCTAATGTCTCAGGCGTCCCAGATGTCCCATATGTCCCATATGTCCCTAATGTCCCATTCGTCCTGAATGTACCATATGTCCTTAATGTCCCAGACGTCCCAGACGTCCTAGATGTGACATATGTCCTTAACGTCCCAGACGTCCCAGATGTCTCATATGACCATAACGTCCCAGACGTCCCAGATGTCCCATATGACCCTAATGTCCCAGGCCTCCTAAATGTTCCATATGTCCCTAACGTCCAAGACGTTCTAAATGTCCCATATGTCCCTAACGTTCCAGACGTCCAAGCTGTCCCGTATGTCCCTAACGTCCCGGACGTCCCAGACGTCCTAGTGTCCCATATGTCCCTAACGTCTTAGGCGTCCTAGATGTCCTATATGTCCCTAACGTCCCAGACGTCCCAGATGTCCCATCTGTCCTTAATGTCCCAGGCGTGCCAGATGTCCCATATGTCCCATATGTCCTTAATGACCCAGGCGTCCTAAGTGTCCCATATGTTCTTAACTTCCCAGACGTCCCAGACGTAATAGATGTCCCATATGTCCTTAACGTCCTAGACGTCCCAGATGTCCCATATGTCCCTAACGTCCCAGACGTCCCAGATGTCCCATATGTCCCATATGTCCCAAACGTCCCAGGCGTCCTAAATGTCCCATATGTCCTTAACGTCCAAGACGTCCCAGATGTCCCATATGTCCCTAACGTCCCAGACGTCCCAAATGTCCCATATGTCCCATATGTCCCTAACGTCCCAGGCGTCCTAAATTTCCCATATGTCCTTAACGTCCCAGACGTAATAGATGTCCCATATGTCCTTAACGTCCTAGACGTCCCAGATGTCCCATATGTCCCTAACGTCCCAGACGTCCCAGATGTCCCATATGTCCCATATGTCCCTAATGTCCCAAACGTCCCAGCTGTCCCGTATGTCCCTAACGTCCCAGACGTCCTAGACGTCCTAGATGTCCTATATGTCCCTAACGTCCCAGCTGTCCCATATGTCCCTAACGTCCCAGACGTCCTAGACGTCCTAGATGTCCCATATGTCCTTAACGTCCCAGACGTAATAGATGTCCCATATGTCCTTAACGTCCTAGACGTCCCAGATGTCCCATATGTCCCTAACGTCCCAGACGTCCCATATGTCCCATATGTCCCAAACGTCCCAGGCGTCCTAAATGTCCCATATGTCCTTAACGTCCAAGACGTCCCAGATGTCCCATATGACCCTAACGTCCCAGACGTCCCAGATGTCCCATATGTCCCATCTGTCCTTAATGTCCCAATCGTCCCAGATGTCTCATATGTCCCATATGTCCTTAATGACCCAGGTGTCCTAAGTGTCTCATATGTCCTTAATTTTCCAGACGTCCCAGACGTCCTAGATGTCCCATATGTCCTTAACGTCCCAGACGTCCCAGATGTCCCATATGTCCCTAACGTCCCAGCCGTCTCAGATGTCCCATATGTCCCATATGTCCTATATGTCCTTAATGTCCCAGGCGTCCCAGAAGTCCCATATGTCCTATATGTCCCTAATGTCCCTGGCGTACTAAATGTCCCATATGTCCTTAACGTGCCAGACGTCCCAGACGTCCTAGATGTCCCATATGTCCTTAACGTCCCAGACGTCTCAGATGTCCCATATGTCCCTAACGTCCCACACGCCCCAGATATCCCATATGTCCCATATGTCCCTAATGTCCCAGGCGTCCTAGATGTTCCATATGTCCCTAACGTCCCAGACGTCCTAAATGTCCCATATGTCCCTAACGTCCCAGACGTCCCAGCTGTTCCGTATGTCCTTAACGTCCTAGATGTCCCAGACGTCCTAGATGTCCCATATGTCCCTAACGTCCCAGACGTCCTAGACGTCCCATATGTCCTTAACGTCCCAGACGTCCCAGGTGTCCCATATGTCCCTAACGTCCCAGACGTCCCAGATGTCCCATATGTTCCATATGTCCCTAATGTCCCAGGCGTCCTAAGTGTTCCATATGTCCCTAACGTCCCAGACGTCCTAAATGTCCCATATGTCCCTAACGTCCCAGACGTCCCAACTGTACCGTAGGTCCCTAACGTCCCAGACGTCCCAGATGTCCCAAATGTCCCTAACGTCCCAGACGTCCCAGACGTCCCAGCTGTCCCGTATGTCTTTAACGTCCTAGATGTCCCAGACGTCCTAGATGTCCCATATGTCCCTAACGTCCCAGACGTCCCAGATGTCCCATATGTTCCATATGTCCCTAATGTCCCAGGCGTCCTAAGTGTTCCATTTGTCCCTAACGTCCCAGACGTCCTAAAAGTCCCATATGTCCCTAACGTCCCAGACGTCCCAGCTGTCCCGTATGTCCCTAACGTCCCAGACGTCCCAGACGTCCCAGACGTCCTAGATGTCCCATATGTCCTTAGCGTCCTAGATATCCCGGATGTCCCATATGTCCCTAACGTCCCAGACGTCCCAGATGTCCCATATGTCCCTAACGTTCCAGGCGTCCTAAGTGTTCCATATGTCCCTAACGTCCCAGACGTCCTAAATGTCCCATATGTCCCTAACGTCCCAGACGTCCCAGCTGTCCCGTATGTTCCATATGTCCCTAATGTCCCAGGCGTCCTAAGTGTTCCATATGTCCCTAACGTCCCAGACGTCCTAAATGTCCCATATGTCCCTAACGTCCCAGACGTCCCAGCTGTCCCGTATGTCCCTAACGTCCCAGACGTCCCAGACGTCCCAGACGTCCTAGATGTCCCATATGTCCTTAGCGTCCTAGATATCCCGGATGTCCCATATGTCCCTAACGTCCCAGACGTCCCAGATGTCCCATATGTCCCATATGTCCCTAATGTCCCAAACGTCCCAACTGTCCCGTATGTCCCTAACGTCCCAGACGTACTAGACGTCCTAGATGTCCCATATGTCCCTAACGTCCCAGCTGTCCCGTATGTCCCTAACGTCCCAGACCTCCTAGACGTCCTAGATGTCCCATATGTCCCTAACGTCCCAGACGTCCTAGATGTCTTATATGTCCATAACGTACCAGACGTCCCAGATGTCCACGATGTCCCATATGTCCTTAACGTCCTAGACGTCCCAGATGTCCCATATGTCCCATATGTCCCTAATGTCCCAAACGTCCCAGATGTCCCGTATGTCCCTAACGTCCCCGACGTCCTAGACGTTCTAGATGTCCCATATGTCCCTAACGTCCCAGACGTCCTAGATGTCCTATATGTCCCTAACGTCCCAGACGTCCCAGATGTCCTAGATGTCCCATATGTCCTTAACGTCCTAGACGTCCCAGATGTCTCATATGGCCCTAACGTCCCAGACGTCCTAGATGTCCCATATGTCCTTAACGTCCCAGACGTCCCAGCCGTCCTAGATGTCCCATATGTCCTTAACGTCCCAGACGTCCTATATGCCCCATATGTCCCTAACGTCCCAACGTCCCAGATGTTTCATATGTCCCATATGTCCCTAATGTCTCAGGCGTCCCAGATGTCCCATATGTCCCATATGTCCCTAATGTCCCATTCGTCCTGAATGTACCATATGTCCTTAATGTCCCAGACGACCCAGACGTCCTAGATGTGCCATATGTCTTTAACGTCCCAGACGTCCCAGATGTCTCATATGACCATAACGTCCCAGACGTCCCAGATGTCCCATATGTCCCATATGTCCCTAATATCCCAGGCCTCCTAAATGTTCCATATGTCCCTAACGTCCAAGACGTCCTAAATGTCCAATATGTCCCTAACGTTCCAGACGTCCCAGCTGTCCCGTATGTCCCTAACGTCCCGGACGTCCCAGACGTCCTAGTGTTCCATATGTCCCTAACGTCTTAGACGTCCTAGATGTTCTATATGTCCCTAACGTCCCAGACGTCCCAGACGTCCCATCTGTCCTTAATGTCTCAGGCGTCCCAGATGTCCCATCTGTCCTTAATGTCCCAGGCGTGCCAGATGTCCCATATGTCCCATATGTCCTTAATGACCCAGGCGTCCCGGATGTCCCATATGTCCCATATGTCCCAAACGTCCCAGGCGTCCTAAATGTCCCATATGTCCTTAACGTCCAAGACGTCCCAGAGGTCCCATATGTCCCTAACGTCACAGACGTCCCAGATGTCCCATATGTTCCATATGTCCCTAACGTCCCAGGCGTCCTAAATTTCCCATATGTCCTTAACGTCCCAGACGTCCCAGAGGTCCTAGATGTCCCATATGTCCTTAACATCCTAGATATCCCGGATGTCCCATATGTCCCTAACGTCCCAGACGTCCCTGATGTCCCATATGTCCCATATGTCCCTAATGTCCCAGGCGTCCTAGATGTTCCATATGTCCCTAACGTCCCAGACGACCTAGATTTCCCATATGTCCTTAACGTCCTAGATATCCCGGATGTCCCATATGTCCCTAACGTCCCAGACGTCCCAAATGTCCCATATGTCCCATACGTCCCTAACGTCCCAGATCGTCCTAGATGTCCCATATGTCCGTAACGTCCCAGACGTCTCAGATGTCCCATTTGTCCCATATGTCCCTAAGGTCCCAGGCGTCCTAAATGTCCCATATGTCCTTAACGTCCCAGACGTCCCAGACGTCCTAGATGTCCCAAATGTCCTTACCGTCCCAGACGTCCCAGATGTCCCATATGTCCCTAACGTCCCAGACGTCTCAGACGTTCCATATGTCCTATATGTCCCTAACGTCCCAGACGTCCCAGACGTCCCATCTGTCCTTAATGTCTCAGGCGTCCCAGATGTCCCATCTGTCCGTAACGTCCCAGACGTCTCAGATGTCCCATATGTCCCATATGTCCCTAAGGTCCCAGGCGTCCTAAAAGTCCCATATGTCCTTAACGTCCCAGACGTCCCAGACGTCCTAGATGTCCCAAATGTCCTTAACGTCCCAGACGTCCCAGATGTCCCATATGTCCCTAACGTCCCAGACGTCTTAGACGTCCTAGATGTCCCAAATGTCCTTAACGTCCCAGACGTCCCAGATGTCCCATATGTCCCTAATGCTCCAGGCCTCCTAAATGTTCCATATGTCCCTAACGTCCAAGACGTCCTAAATGTCCCATATGTCTCTAACGTTCCAGACGTCCCAGCTGTCCCGTATGTCCCTAACGTCCCGGACGTCCCGGACGTCCCAGACGTCCTAGTGTCCCATATGTCCCTAACGTCTTAGACGTCCTAGATGTCCTATATGTCCCTAACGTCCCAGACGTCCCAGACGTCCCATCTGTCCTTAATGTCTCAGGCGTCCCAGATGTCCCATCTGTCCTTAATGTCCCAGGCGTGCCAGATGTCCCATATGTCCCATATGTCCTTAATGACCCAGGCGTCCTAAGTGTCCCATATGTTCTTAACTTCCCAGACGTCCCAGACGTAATAGATGTCCCATATGTCCTTAACGTCCTAGACGTCCCAGATGTCCCATATGTCCCTAACGTCCCAGACGTCCCAGATGTCCCATATGTCCCAAACGTCCCAGGCGTCCTAAATGTCCCATATGTCCTTAACGTCCCAGACGTCCCAGACGTCCCAGATGTCCCATATTTCCCTAACGTCCCAGACGTCCCAGATGTCCCATATGTCCCATATGTCCCTAACGTCCCAGGCGTCCTAAATTTCCCAAATGTCCTTAACGTCCCAGACGTCCCAGATGTCCCATCTGTCCTTAATGTCCCAGGCGTCCTAAGTGTCCCATATGTCCTTAACTTTCCAGACGTCCCAGACGTCCTAGATGTCCCATATGTCCTTAACGTCCCAGACGTCTCAGATGTCCCATATGTTCCTAACGTCCCAGACGTCTCAGATGTCCCATATGTCCCATATCTCCTTAACGTCCCACGCGTCCTAAATGTCCCATATGTCCTTAACGTCCCAGACGTCCCAGTTGTCCCAAATGTCCCTAACGTCTCAGACGTCCCAGATGTTCCATATGTCCCTAACGTCCCAGACGTCCTAAATGTCCCATATGTTCCTAACGTCTCAGACGTCCCAACTGTCTCGTATGTCCCTAACGTCCCAGACGTCCCAGACGTCCTAGATGTCCCATATGTCTTTAGCGTCCCAGACGTCCCAGATGTCCCATATGTCCCTAACGTCCCAGACGTCCCAGATGTCCCATATGTCCCATATGTCCCTAATGTCCCAGGCGTCCTATATGTCCCATATGTCCCTAACGTCCCAGACATCCCAGACGTCCTAGATGTCCCATATGTCCTTAACGTCCCTAACGTCCCAGATGTCTCATATGTTCCTAACGTCCCAGACGTCCCAAATGTCCTTTATGTCCCATATGTCGCTAATGTCCCAGGCGTCCCAGATGTCCCATATGTCCCATATGTCCGTAATATCCCAGGCGTCCTAAATGTACCATATGTCTTTAACGTCCCAGACGTCTTAGATGTCCCATATGTCCTTAACGTCCCAGACGTCCCAGCCGTCCTAGATGTCCCATATGTCCTTAACGTCCCAGACGTCCTATATGCCCCATATGTCCCTAACGTCCCAACGTCCCAGATGTTTCATATGTCCCATATGTCCCTAATGTCTCAGGCGTCCCAGATGTCCCATATGCCCCATATGTCCCTAACGTCCCAACGTCCCAGACGTTTCATATGTCCCATATGTCCCTAATGTCTCAGGCGTCCCAGATGTCCCATATGTTCCATATGTCCCTAACGTCCAAGACGTCCTAAATGTCCCATATGTCCCTAACGTTCCAGACGTCCCAGCTGTCCCGTATGTCCCTAACGTCCCGGACGTCCCAGACGTCCTAGTGTCCCATATGTCCCTAACGTCTTAGACGTCCTAGATGTCCTATATGTCCTTAACTTCCCAGACGTCCCAGACGTCCCATCTGTCCTTAATGTCCCAGGCGTGCCAGATGTCCCATATGTCCCATATGTCCTTAATGACCCAGGCGTCCTAAGTGTCCCATACGTTCTTAACTTCCCAGACGTCCCAGACGTAATAGATGTCCCATATGTCCTTAACGTCCTAGACGTCCCAGATGTCCCATATGTCCCTAACGTCCCAAACGTCCCAGATATCCCATATGTCCCATATGTCCCAAACGTCCCAAGCGTCCTAAAAGTCCCATATGTCCTTAACGTCCAAGACGTCCCAGATGTCCCATATGTCCCTAACGTCCCAGAAGTCCCAGATGTCCCATATGTCCCATATGTCCCTAACATCCCAGGCGTCCTAAATTTCCCATATGTCCTTAACGTCCCAGACGTCCCAGAGGTCCTAGATGTCCCATATGTCCTTAACATCCTAGATATCCCGGATGTCCCATATGTCCCTAACGTCCCAGACGTCCCTGATGTCCCATATGTCCCATATGTCCCTAATGTCCCAGGCGTCCTAGATGTTCCATATGTCCCTAACGTCCCAGACGACCTAGATGTCCCATATGTCCTTAACGTCCTAGATATCCCGGATGTCCCATAGGTCCCTAACGTCCCAGACGTCTCAGATGTCCCATATGTTCCATACGTCCCTAACGTCCCAGATCGTCCTAGATGTCCCATATGTCCGTAACGTCCCAGACGTCTCAGATGTCCCATATGTCCCATATGTCCCTAAGGTCCCAGGCGCCCTAAATGTCCCATATGTCCTTAACGTCCCAGACGTCCCAGACGTTCTAGATGTCCCAAATGTCCTTAACGTCCCAGACGTCCCAGATGTCCCATATGTCCCTAACGTCCCAGACGTCTCAGACGTTCCATATGTCCTATATGTCCCTAATGTCCCAGGCGTCCCAGATGTCCCATATGTCTTATATGTCCCTAACGTCCCAGGCGTCCTAAATGTCCCATATGTCCTTAACGTCCCAGACGTCCCAGACATCCTAGATGTCCCATATGTCCTTAGAGTCCTAGATATCCCGGATGTCCCTAACGTCCCAGACGTCCCAAATGTCCCATATGTCCCATATGTCCCTAATGTCTCAGGCGTCCCAGATGTCCCATATGTCCCATATGTCCCTAATGTCCCATTCGTCCTGAATGTACCATATGTCCTTAACGTCCCAGACGTCCCAGACGTCCTAGATGTGTCATATGTCCTTAACGTCCCATACGTCCCAGATGTCTCATTTGACCATAACGTCCCAGACGTCCCAGATGTCCCATATGTCCCATATGTCCTTAATGTCCCAGGCCTCCTAGATGTTCCATATGTCCCTAACGTCCAAGACGTCCTAAATGTCCCATATGTTCCTAACGTTCCAGACGTCCCAGCTGTCCCGTATGTCCCTAACGTCCCGGACGTCCCAGACGTCCTAGTGTCCCATATGTCCCTAACGTCTTAGACGTCCTAGATGTCCTATATGTCCCTAACGTCCCAGACGTCCCAGACGTCCCATCTGTCCTTAATGTCTCAGGCGTCCTAAGTGTCCCATATGTCCTTAACTTCCCAGACGTCCCAGACGTAATAGATGTCCCATATGTCCTTAACGTCCTAGACGTCCCAGATATCCCATATGTCCCTAACGTCCCAGACGTCCCAGATGTCCCATATGTCCCATATGTCCCAAACGTCCCAGGCGTCCTAAATGTCCCATATGTCCTTAACGTCCCAGACGTCCCAGATGTCCCATATGTCCCTAACGTCCCAGACGTCCCAGATGTCCCATATGTCCCATATGTCCCTAACGTCCCAGGCGTCCTAAATTTCCCAAATGTCCTTAACGTCCCAGACGTCCCAGATGTCCCATCTGTCCCATATGTCCTTAATGACCCAGGTGTCCTAAGTGTCTCATATGTCCTTAATTTTCCAGACGTCCCAGACGTCCTAGATGTCCCATATGTCCTTAACGTCCCAGACGTCCCAGATGTCCCATATGTCCCTAACGTCCCAGCCGTCTCAGATGTCCCATATGTCCCATATGTCCTATATGTCCTTAATGTCCCAGGCGTCCCAGAAGTCCCATATGTCCTATATGTCCCTAATGTCCCTGGCGTACTAAATGTCCCATATGTCCTTAACGTGCCAGACGTCCCAGACGTCCTAGATGTCCCATATGTCCTTAACGTCCCAGACGTTTCAGATGTCCCATATGTCCCTAACGTCCCACACGCCCCAGATATCCCATATGTCCCATATGTCCCTAATGTCCCAGGCGTCCTAGATGTTCCATATGTCCCTAACGTCCCAGACGTCCTAAATGTCCCATATGTCCCTAACGTCCCAGACGTCCCAGCTGTTCCGTATGTCCTTAACGTCCTAGATGTCCCAGACGTCCTAGATGTCCCATATGTCCCTAACGTCCCAGACGTCCTAGACGTCCCATATGTCCTTAACGTCCCAGACGTCCCAGGTGTCCCATATGTCCCTAACGTCCCAGACGTCCCAGATGTCCCATATGTTCCATATGTCCCTAATGTCCCAGGCGTCCTAAGTGTTCCATATGTCCCTAACGTCCCAGACGTCCTAAATGTCCCATATGTCCCTAACGTCCCAGACGTCCCAACTGTACCGTAGGTCCCTAACGTCCCAGACGTCCCAGATGTCCCAAATGTCCCTAACGTCCCAGACGTCCCAGACGTCCCAGCTGTCCCGTATGTCTTTAACGTCCTAGATGTCCCAGACGTCCTAGATGTCCCATATGTCCCTAACGTCCCAGACGTCCCAGATGTCCCATATGTTCCATATGTCCCTAATGTCCCAGGCGTCCTAAGTGTTCCATTTGTCCCTAACGTCCCAGACGTCCTAAAAGTCCCATATGTCCCTAACGTCCCAGACGTCCCAGCTGTCCCGTATGTCCCTAACGTCCCAGACGTCCCAGACGTCCCAGACGTCCTAGATGTCCCATATGTCCTTAGCGTCCTAGATATCCCGGATGTCCCATATGTCCCTAACGTCCCAGACGTCCCAGATGTCCCATATGTCCCTAACGTTCCAGGCGTCCTAAGTGTTCCATATGTCCCTAACGTCCCAGACGTCCTAAATGTCCCATATGTCCCTAACGTCCCAGACGTCCCAGCTGTCCCGTATGTTCCATATGTCCCTAATGTCCCAGGCGTCCTAAGTGTTCCATATGTCCCTAACGTCCCAGACGTCCTAAATGTCCCATATGTCCCTAACGTCCCAGACGTCCCAGCTGTCCCGTATGTCCCTAACGTCCCAGACGTCCCAGACGTCCCAGACGTCCTAGATGTCCCATATGTCCTTAGCGTCCTAGATATCCCGGATGTCCCATATGTCCCTAACGTCCCAGACGTCCCAGATGTCCCATATGTCCCATATGTCCCTAATGTCCCAAACGTCCCAGCTGTCCCGTATGTCCCTAACGTCCCAGACGTACTAGACGTCCTAGATGTCCCATATGTCCCTAACGTCCCAGCTGTCCCGTATGTCCCTAACGTCCCAGACCTCCTAGACGTCCTAGATGTCCCATATGTCCCTAACGTCCCAGACGTCCTAGATGTCTTATATGTCCATAACGTACCAGACGTCCCAGATGTCCACGATGTCCCATATGTCCTTAACGTCCTAGACGTCCCAGATGTCCCATATGTCCCATATGTCCCTAATGTCCCAAACGTCCCAGATGTCCCGTATGTCCCTAACGTCCCCGACGTCCTAGACGTTCTAGATGTCCCATATGTCCCTAACGTCCCAGACGTCCTAGATGTCCTATATGTCCCTAACGTCCCAGACGTCCCAGATGTCCTAGATGTCCCATATGTCCTTAACGTCCTAGACGTCCCAGATGTCTCATATGGCCCTAACGTCCCAGACGTCCTAGATGTCCCATATGTCCTTAACGTCCCAGACGTCCCAGCCGTCCTAGATGTCCCATATGTCCTTAACGTCCCAGACGTCCTATATGCCCCATATGTCCCTAACGTCCCAACGTCCCAGATGTTTCATATGTCCCATATGTCCCTAATGTCTCAGGCGTCCCAGATGTCCCATATGTCCCATATGTCCCTAATGTCCCATTCGTCCTGAATGTACCATATGTCCTTAATGTCCCAGACGACCCAGACGTCCTAGATGTGCCATATGTCTTTAACGTCCCAGACGTCCCAGATGTCTCATATGACCATAACGTCCCAGACGTCCCAGATGTCCCATATGTCCCATATGTCCCTAATATCCCAGGCCTCCTAAATGTTCCATATGTCCCTAACGTCCAAGACGTCCTAAATGTCCAATATGTCCCTAACGTTCCAGACGTCCCAGCTGTCCCGTATGTCCCTAACGTCCCGGACGTCCCAGACGTCCTAGTGTTCCATATGTCCCTAACGTCTTAGACGTCCTAGATGTTCTATATGTCCCTAACGTCCCAGACGTCCCAGACGTCCCATCTGTCCTTAATGTCTCAGGCGTCCCAGATGTCCCATCTGTCCTTAATGTCCCAGGCGTGCCAGATGTCCCATATGTCCCATATGTCCTTAATGACCCAGGCGTCCCGGATGTCCCATATGTCCCATATGTCCCAAACGTCCCAGGCGTCCTAAATGTCCCATATGTCCTTAACGTCCAAGACGTCCCAGAGGTCCCATATGTCCCTAACGTCCCAGACGTCCCAGATGTCCCATATGTTCCATATGTCCCTAACGTCCCAGGCGTCCTAAATTTCCCATATGTCCTTAACGTCCCAGACGTCCCAGAGGTCCTAGATGTCCCATATGTCCTTAACATCCTAGATATCCCGGATGTCCCATATGTCCCTAACGTCCCAGACGTCCCTGATGTCCCATATGTCCCATATGTCCCTAATGTCCCAGGCGTCCTAGATGTTCCATATGTCCCTAACGTCCCAGACGACCTAGATTTCCCATATGTCCTTAACGTCCTAGATATCCCGGATGTCCCATATGTCCCTAACGTCCCAGACGTCCCAAATGTCCCATATGTCCCATACGTCCCTAACGTCCCAGATCGTCCTAGATGTCCCATATGTCCGTAACGTCCCAGACGTCTCAGATGTCCCATATGTCCCATATGTCCCTAAGGTCCCAGGCGTCCTAAATGTCCCATATGTCCTTAACGTCCCAGACGTCCCAGACGTCCTAGATGTCCCAAATGTCCTTACCGTCCCAGACGTCCCAGATGTCCCATATGTCCCTAACGTCCCAGACGTCTCAGACGTTCCATATGTCCTATATGTCCCTAACGTCCCAGACGTCCCAGACGTCCCATCTGTCCTTAATGTCTCAGGCGTCCCAGATGTCCCATCTGTCCGTAACATCCCAGACGTCTCAGATGTCCCATATGTCCCATATGTCCCTAAGGTCCCAGGCGTCCTAAAAGTCCCATATGTCCTTAACGTCCCAGACGTCCCAGACGTCCTAGATGTCCCAAATGTCCTTAACGTCCCAGACGTCCCAGATGTCCCATATGTCCCTAACGTCCCAGACGTCTTAGACGTCCTAGATGTCCCAAATGTCCTTAACGTCCCAGACGTCCCAGATGTCCCATATGTCCCTAATGCTCCAGGCCTCCTAAATGTTCCATATGTCCCTAACGTCCAAGACGTCCTAAATGTCCCATATGTCTCTAACGTTCCAGACGTCCCAGCTGTCCCGTATGTCCCTAACGTCCCGGACGTCCCGGACGTCCCAGACGTCCTAGTGTCCCATATGTCCCTAACGTCTTAGACGTCCTAGATGTCCTATATGTCCCTAACGTCCCAGACGTCCCAGACGTCCCATCTGTCCTTAATGTCTCAGGCGTCCCAGATGTCCCATCTGTCCTTAATGTCCCAGGCGTGCCAGATGTCCCATATGTCCCATATGTCCTTAATGACCCAGGCGTCCTAAGTGTCCCATATGTTCTTAACTTCCCAGACGTCCCAGACGTAATAGATGTCCCATATGTCCTTAACGTCCTAGACGTCCCAGATGTCCCATATGTCCCTAACGTCCCAGACGTCCCAGATGTCCCATATGTCCCAAACGTCCCAGGCGTCCTAAATGTCCCATATGTCCTTAACGTCCCAGACGTCCCAGACGTCCCAGATGTCCCATATTTCCCTAACGTCCCAGACGTCCCAGATGTCCCATATGTCCCATATGTCCCTAACGTCCCAGGCGTCCTAAATTTCCCAAATGTCCTTAACGTCCCAGACGTCCCAGATGTCCCATCTGTCCTTAATGTCCCAGGCGTCCTAAGTGTCCCATATGTCCTTAACTTTCCAGACGTCCCAGACGTCCTAGATGTCCCATATGTCCTTAACGTCCCAGACGTCTCAGATGTCCCATATGTTCCTAACGTCCCAGACGTCTCAGATGTCCCATATGTCCCATATCTCCTTAACGTCCCACGCGTCCTAAATGTCCCATATGTCCTTAACGTCCCAGACGTCCCAGTTGTCCCAAATGTCCCTAACGTCTCAGACGTCCCAGATGTTCCATATGTCCCTAACGTCCCAGACGTCCTAAATGTCCCATATGTTCCTAACGTCTCAGACGTCCCAACTGTCTCGTATGTCCCTAACGTCCCAGACGTCCCAGACGTCCTAGATGTCCCATATGTCTTTAGCGTCCCAGACGTCCCAGATGTCCCATATGTCCCTAACGTCCCAGACGTCCCAGATGTCCCATATGTCCCATATGTCCCTAATGTCCCAGGCGTCCTATATGTCCCATATGTCCCTAACGTCCCAGACATCCCAGACGTCCTAGATGTCCCATATGTCCTTAACGTCCCTAACGTCCCAGATGTCTCATATGTTCCTAACGTCCCAGACGTCCCAAATGTCCTTTATGTCCCATATGTCGCTAATGTCCCAGGCGTCCCAGATGTCCCATATGTCCCATATGTCCGTAATATCCCAGGCGTCCTAAATGTACCATATGTCTTTAACGTCCCAGACGTCTTAGATGTCCCATATGTCCTTAACGTCCCAGACGTCCCAGCCGTCCTAGATGTCCCATATGTCCTTAACGTCCCAGACGTCCTATATGCCCCATATGTCCCTAACGTCCCAACGTCCCAGATGTTTCATATGTCCCATATGTCCCTAATGTCTCAGGCGTCCCAGATGTCCCATATGCCCCATATGTCCCTAACGTCCCAACGTCCCAGACGTTTCATATGTCCCATATGTCCCTAATGTCTCAGGCGTCCCAGATGTCCCATATGTTCCATATGTCCCTAACGTCCAAGACGTCCTAAATGTCCCATATGTCCCTAACGTTCCAGACGTTTTAGCTGTCCCGTATGTCCCTAACGTCCCGGACGTCCCAGACGTCCTAGTGTCCCATATGTCCCTAACGTCTTAGACGTCCTAGATGTCCTATATGTCCTTAACGTCCCAGACGTCCCAGACGTCCCATCTGTCCTTAATGTCCCAGGCGTGCCAGATGTCCCATATGTCCCATATGTCCTTAATGACCCAGGCGTCCTAAGTGTCCCATACGTTCTTAACTTCCCAGACGTCCCAGACGTAATAGATGTCCCATATGTCCTTAACGTCCTAGACGTCCCAGATGTCCCATATGTCCCTAACGTCCCAAACGTCCCAGATGTCCCATATGTCCCATATGTCCCAAACGTCCCAAGCGTCCTAAAAGTCCCATATGTCCTTAACGTCCAAGACGTCCCAGATGTCCCATATGTCCCTAACGTCCCAGAAGTCCCAGATGTCCCATATGTCCCATATGTCCCTAACGTCTCAGGCGTCCTAAATTTCCCATATGTCCTTAACGTCCCAGACGTCCCAGAGGTCCTAGATGTCCCATATGTCCTTAACATCCTAGATATCCCGGATGTCCCATATGTCCCTAACGTCCCAGACGTCCCTGATGTCCCATATGTCCCATATGTCCCTAATGTCCCAGGCGTCCTAGATGTTCCATATGTCCCTAACGTCCCAGACGACCTAGATGTCCCATATGTCCTTAACGTCCTAGATATCCCGGATGTCCCATAGGTCCCTAACGTCCCAGACGTCTCAGATGTCCCATATGTTCCATACGTCCCTAACGTCCCAGATCGTCCTAGATGTCCCATATGTCCGTAACGTCCCAGACGTCTCAGATGTCCCATATGTCCCATATGTCCCTAAGGTCCCAGGCGCCCTAAATGTCCCATATGTCCTTAACGTCCCAGACGTCCCAGACGTTCTAGATGTCCCAAATGTCCTTAACGTCCCAGACGTCCCAGATGTCCCATATGTCCCTAACGTCCCAGACGTCTCAGACGTTCCATATGTCCTATATGTCCCTAATGTCCCAGGCGTCCCAGATGTCCCATATGTCTTATATGTCCCTAACGTCCCAGGCGTCCTAAATGTCCCATATGTCCTTAACGTCCCAGACGTCCCAGACATCCTAGATGTCCCATATGTCCTTAGAGTCCTAGATATCCCGGATGTCCCTAACGTCCCAGACGTCCCAAATGTCCCATATGTCCCATATGTCCCTAATGTCTCAGGCGTCCCAGATGTCCCATATGTCCCATATGTCCCTAATGTCCCATTCGTCCTGAATGTACCATATGTCCTTAACGTCCCAGACGTCCCAGACGTTCTAGATGTGTCATATGTCCTTAACGTCCCATACGTCCCAGATGTCTCATTTGACCATAACGTCCCAGACGTCCCAGATGTCCCATATGTCCCATATGTCCTTAATGTCCCAGGCCTCCTAGATGTTCCATATGTCCCTAACGTCCAAGACGTCCTAAATGTCCCATATGTTCCTAACGTTCCAGACGTCCCAGCTGTCCCGTATGTCCCTAACGTCCCGGACGTCCCAGACGTCCTAGTGTCCCATATGTCCCTAACGTCTTAGACGTCCTAGATGTCCTATATGTCCCTAACGTCCCAGACGTCCCAGACGTCCCATCTGTCCTTAATGTCTCAGGCGTCCTAAGTGTCCCATATGTCCTTAACTTCCCAGACGTCCCAGACGTAATAGATGTCCCATATGTCCTTAACGTCCTAGACGTCCCAGATATCCCATATGTCCCTAACGTCCCAGACGTCCCAGATGTCCCATATGTCCCATATGTCCCAAACGTCCCAGGCGTCCTAAATGTCCCATATGTCCTTAACGTCCCAGACGTCCCAGATGTCCCATATGTCCCTAACGTCCCAGACGTCCCAGATGTCCCATATGTCCCATATGTCCCTAACGTCCCAGGCGTCCTAAATTTCCCAAATGTCCTTAACGTCCCAGACGTCCCAGATGTCCCATCTGTCCTTAATGTCCCAGGCGTCCCAGATGTCCCATATGTCCCATATGTCCTTAATGACCCAGGCGTCCTAAGTGTCCCATATGTCCTTAACTTTCCAGACGTCCCAGACGTCCTAGATGTCCCATATGTCTTTAACGTCCCAGACGTCCCAGATGTCCCATATGTTCTTAACGTCCCAGACGTCTCAGATGTCCCATATGTCCCATATCTCCTTAACGTCCCAGGCGTCCTAAATGTCCCATATGTCCTTAACGTCCCAGACGTCCCAGTTGTCCCAAATGTCCCTAACGTCTCAGACGTCCCAGATGTTTCATATGTCCCTAACGTCCCAGACGTCCTAAATGTCCCATATGTTCCTAACGTCTCAGACGTCCCAATTGTCTCGTATGTCCCTAACGTCCCAGACGTCCCAAACGTCCTAGATGTCCCATATGTCCTTAGCGTCCCAGACGTCCCAGATGTCCCATATGTCCCTAACGTCCCAGACGTCCCAGATGTCCCATATGTCGCATATGTCCCTAATGTCCCAGGCGTCCTATATGTCCCATATGTCCCTAACGTCCCAGACGTCCCAGACGTCCTAGATGTCCCATATGTCTTTAACGTCCCTAACGTCCCAGATGTCTCATATGTTCCTAACGTCCCAGACGTCCCAAATGTCCCATATGTCCCATATGTCGCTAATGTCCCAGGCGTCCCAGATCTCCCATATGTCCCATATGTCCGTAATATCCCAGGCGTCCTAAATGTCCCATATGTCTTTAACGTCCCAGACGTCTTAGATGTCTCATATGTCCTTAACGTCCCAGACGTCCCAGATGTCCCATATGTCCCTAACGCCCCAGACGTCTCAGATGTCCCATATGTCCCATAGGTCCCTAACGTCCCAGACGTCCTAAATGTCCCATATGTCCCTAACGTCCAAGACGTCCGAGCTGTCACGTATGTCCCTAACGTCCCAGACGTCTCAGACGTCCTAGATGTCCCATATGTTTTTAACGTCCCAGACGTCCTACATAGCTTATATGTCCCTAACGTCCCAGACGTCTCAGACGTCCCAGATGTCCCATATGTCCCATATGTCCCTAGTGTCCCAGGCGTCCCAGATGTCCCATATGTCCCTAACGTCCCAGACGTCCTAAAAGTTCCATATGTTCCTAACGTCCCAGACGTCCTAACTGTCCGGTATGTCCCTAACGTCCCAGACGTCCCAGACGTCCTAGATGTCCCATATGTCCTTAACGTCCCAAACGTCCCAGATGTCCCATATGTCCTTATCGTCCCAGACGTCCCAGATGTCCCATTTGTCCCATATGTCCCTAATGTCCCAGGAGTCCTAAATGTCCCATATGTCTTTAAAGTCCCAAACGTCCCATATGTCCTATATGTCCTTAATGTCCCAGGCGTCCCAGAAGTCCCATATGTCCCTAATGTCCCAGGCGTACTAAATGTCCCATATGTCCTTAACGTGCCAGACGTCCCAGACGTCCTAGATGTCCCATATGTCCTTAATGTCCCAGACGTCTCAGATGTCCCATATGTCCCTAACGTCCCAGACGTCCCAGATATCCCATATGTCCCATATGTCCCTAATGTCCCAGGCGTCCTAGATGTTCCATATGTCCCTAACGTCCCAGACGTCCCAACTGTCCCGTATGTCCTTAACGTCCTAGATGTCCCAGACGTCCTAGATGTCCCATATGTCCCTAACGTCCCAGACGTCCTAGACGTCCCATATGTCCTTAACGTCCCAGACGTCCCAGATGTCCCATATGTCCCTAACGTCCCAGACGTCCCAGATGTCCCATATGTTCCATATGTCCCTAACGTCCCAGACGTCCTAAATGTCCCATATGTCCCTAACGTCCCAGACGTCCCAGCTGTCCCGTATGTCCCTAACGTCCCAGACGTCCCAGACGTCCTAGATGTCCCATATGTCCCTAACGTCCCAGACGTCCCAGATGTCCCAAATGTCCCTAACGTCCCAGACGTCCCAGACGTCCCAGCTGTCCCGTATGTCCTTAACGTCCTAGATGTCCCAGACGTCCTAGATGTCCCATATGTCCCTAAGAGCCAGACGTCCCAGATGTCCCATATGTTCCATATGTCCCTAATGTCCCAGGTGTCCTAAGTGTTCCATATGTCCCTAACGTCCCAGACGTCCTAAATGTCCCATATGTCCCTAACGTCCCAGACATCCCAGCTGTCCCGTATGTCCCTAACGTCCCAGACGTCCCAGACGTCCCAGACGTCCTAGATGTCCCATATGTCCTTAGCGTCCTAGATATCCCGGATGTCCCATATGTCCCTAACGTCCCAGACGTCCCAGATGTCCCATATGTCCCATATGTCCCTAATGTTCCAGGCGTCCTAAGTGTTCCATATGTCCCTAACGTCCCAGACGTCCTAAATGTCCCATATGTCCCTAACGTCCCAGACGTCCCAGCTGTCCCGTATGTTCCGTATGTCCCTAATGTCCCAGGCGTCCTAAGTCTCCCATATGTCCCTAACGTCCCAGACGTCCTAAATGTCCCATATGTCCCTAACGTCCCAGACGTCCCAGCTGTCCCGTATGTTCCTAACGTCCCAGACGTCCCAGACGTCCCAGACGTCCTAGATGTCCCATATGTCCTTAATGTCCTAGATATCCCGGATGTCCCATATGTCCCTAACGTCCCAGACGTCCCAGATGTCCCATATGTCCCATATGTCCCTAATGTCCCAAACGTCCCAGCTGTCCCGTATGTCCCTAACGTCCCAGACGTCCTAGACGTCCTAGATGTCCCATATGTCCCTAACGTCCCAGACGTCCTAGATGTCCTATATGTCCCTAACGTCCCAGACGTCCCAGATGTCCTAGATGTCCCATATCTCCTTAACGTCCTAGACGTCCCAGATGTCCCATATGTCCCATATGTCCCTAATGTCCCAAACGTCCCAGCTGTCTCGTATGTCCCTAACGTCCCAGACGTCCTAGACGTCCTAGATGTCCCATATGTCCCTAACGTCCCAGACGTCCTAGATGTCTTATATGTCCCTAACGTCCCAGACGTCCCAGATGTCCTAGATGTCCCATATGTCCTTAACGTCCTAGACGTCCCAGATGTCCCATATGTCCCATATGTCCCTAATGTCCCAAACGTCCCAGATGTCCCGTATGTCCCTAACGTCCCCGACGTCCTAGACGTCCTAGATGTCCCATATGTCCCTAACGTCCCAGACGTCCTAGATGTCCTATATGTCCCTAACGTCCCAGACGTCCCAGATGTCCTAGATGTCCCATATGTCCTTAACGTCCTAGACGTCCCAGATGTCTCATATGGCCCTAACGTCCCAGACGTCGTAGATGTCCCATATGTCCTTAACGTCCCAGACGGCCCAGCCGTCCTAGATGTCCCATATGTCTTTAACGTCCCAGACGTCCTATATGCCCCATATGTCCCTAACGTCCCAACGTCCCAGATGTTTCATATGTCCCATATGTCCCTAATGTCTCAGGCGTCCCAGATGTCCCATATGTCCCATATGTCCCTAATGTCCCATTCGTCCTGAATGTACCATATGTCCTTAATGTCCCAGACGACCCAGACGTCCTAGATGTGCCATATGTCTTTAACGTCCCAGACGTCCGAGATGTCTCATATGACCATAACGTCCCAGACGTCCCAGATGTCCCATATGTCCCATATGTCCCTAATGTCCCAGGCTTCCTAAATGTTCCATATGTCCTTAACGTCCAAGACGTCCTAAATGTCCAATATGTCCCTAACGTTCCAGACGTCCCAGCTGTCCCGTATGTCCCTAACGTCCCGGACGTCCCAGACGTCCTAGTGTCCCATATGTCCCTAACGTCTTAGACGTCCTAGATGTCCTATATGTCCCTAACGTCCCAGACGTCCCAGACGTCCCATCTGTCCTTAATGTCTCAGGCGTCCCAGATGTCCCATCTGTCCTTACTGTCCCAGGCGTGCCAGATGTCCCATATGTCCCATATGTCCTTAATGACCCAGGCGTCCCAGATGTCCCATATGTCCCATATGTCCCAAACGTCCCAGGCGTCCTAAATGTCCCATATGTCCTTAACGTCCAAGACGTCCCAGAGGTCCCATATGTCCCTAACGTCCCAGACGTCCCAGATGTCCCATATGTTCCGTATGTCCCTAACGTCCCAGGCGTCCTAAATTTCCCATATGTCCTTAACGTCCCAGACGTCCCAGAGGTCCTAGATGTCCCATATGTCCTTAACATCCTAGATATCCCGGATGTCCCATATGTCCCTAACGTCCCAGACGTCCCTGATGTCCCATATGTCCCATATGTCCCTAATGTCCCAGGCGTCCTAGATGTTCCATATGTCCTTAACGTCCCAGACGACCTAGATGTCCCATATGTCCTTAACGTCCTAGATATCCCGGATGTCCCATATGTCCCTAACGTCCCAGACGTCCCAAATGTCCCATATGTCCCATACGTCCCTAACGTCCCAGATCGTCCTAGATGTCCCATATGTCCGTAACGTCCCAGACGTCTCAGATGTCCCATATGTCCCATATGTCCCTAAGGTCCCAGGCGTCCTAAATGTCCCATATGTCCTTAACGTCCCAGACGTCCCAGACGTCCTAGATGTCCCAAATGTCCTTACCGTCCCAGACGTCCCAGATGTCCCATATGTCCCTAACGTCCCAGACGTCTCAGACGTTCCATATGTCCTATATGTCCCTAACGTCCCAGACGTCCCAGACGTCCCATCTGTCCTTAATGTCTCAGGCGTCCCAGATGTCCCATCTGTCCGTAACGTCCCAGACGTCTCAGATGTCCCATATGTCCCATATGTCCCTAAGGTCCCAGGCGTCCTAAAAGTCCCATATGTCCTTAACGTCCCAGACGTCTTAGACGTCCTAGATGTCCCAAATGTCCTTAACGTCCCAGAGGTCCCAGATGTCCCATATGTCCCTAATGTTCCAGGCCTCCTAAATGTTTCATATGTCCCTAACGTCCAAGCCGTCCTAAATGTCCCATATGTCCCTAACGTTCCAGACGTCCCAGCTGTCCCGTATGTCCCTAACGTCCCGGACGTCCCAGACGTCCTAGTGTCCCATATTTCTCTAACGTCTTAGACGTCCTAGATGTCCTATATGTCCCTAACGTCCCAGACGTCCCAGACGTCCCATCTGTCCTTAATGTCTCAGGCGTCCCAGATGTCCCATCTGTCCTTAATGTCCCAGGCGTGCCAGATGTCCCATATGTCCCATATGTCCTTAATGACCCAGGCGTCCTAAGTGTCCCATATGTTCTTAACTTCCCAGACGTCCCAGACGTAATAGATGTCCCATATGTCCTTAACGTCCTAGACGTCCCAGATGTCCCATATGTCCCTAACGTCCCAGACGTCCCAGATGTCCCATATGTCCCAAACGTCCCAGGCGTCCTAAATGTCCCATATGTCCTTAACGTCCCAGACGTCCCATATGTCCCATATGTCCCTAACGTCCCAGGCGTCCTAAATTTTCCAAATGTCCTTAACGTCCCAGACGTCCCAGATGTCCCATCTGTCCTTAATGTCCCAGGCGTCCTAAGTGTCCCATATGTCCTTAACTTTCCAGACGTCCCAGACGTCCTAGATGTCCCATATGTCCTTAACGTCCCAGACGTCTCAGATGTCGCATATGTTCCTAACGTCCCAGACGTCTCAGATGTCCAATATGTCCCATATCTCCTTAACGTCCCAGGCGTCCTAAATGTCCCATATGTCCTTAACGTCCCAGACGTCCCAGTTGTCCCAAATGTCCCTAACGTCTCAGACGTCCCAGATGTTCCATATGTCCCTAACGTCCCAGACGTCCTAAATGTCCCATATGTTCCTAACGTCTCAGACGTCCCAACTGTCTCGTATGTCCCTAACGTCCCAGACGTCCCAGACGTCCTAGATGTCCCATATGTCCTTAGCGTCCCAGACGTCCCAGATGTCCCATATGTCCCTAACGTCCCAGACGTCCCAGCTGTCCCGTATGTTCCTAACGTCCCAGACGTCCCAGACGTCCCAGACGTCCTAGATGTCCCATATGTCCTTAGTGTCCTAGATATCCCGGATGTCCCATATGTCCCTAACGTCCCAGACGTCCCAGATGTCCCATATGTCCCATATGTCCCTAATGTCCCAAACGTCCCAGCTGTCCCGTATGTCCCTAACGTCCCAGACGTCCTAGACGTCCCAGACGTCCCAGACGTCCTAGATGTCCCATATGTCCTTAGCGTCCCAGACGTCCCAGATGTCCCATATGTCCCTAACGTCCCAGACGTCCCAGCTGTCCCGTATGTTCCTAACGTCCCAGACGTCCCAGACGTCCCAGACGTCCTAGATGTCCCATATGTCCTTAGTGTCCTAGATATCCCGGATGTCCCATATGTCCCTAACGTCCCAGACGTCCCAGATGTCCCATATGTCCCATATGTCCCTAATGTCCCAAACGTCCCAGCTGTCCCATATGTCCCTAACGTCCCAGACGTCCCAGATGTCCCATATGTCCCATATGTCCCTAATGTCCCAAACGTCCCAGCTGTCCCGTATGTCCCTAACGTCCCAGACGTCCTAGACGTCCTAGATGTCCCATATGTCCCTAACGTCCCAGACGTCCTAGATGTCCTATATGTCCCTAACGTCCCAGACGTCCCAGATGTCCTAGATGTCCCATATCTCCTTAACGTCCGAGACGTCCCAGATGTCCCATATGTCCCATATGTCCCTAATGTCCCAAACGTCCCAGCTGTCTCGTATGTCCCTAACGTCCCAGACGTCCTAGACGTCCTAGATGTCCCATATGTCCCTAACGTCCCAGACGTCCTAGATGTCTTATATGTCCCTAACGTCCCAGACGTCCCAGATGTCCTAGATGTCCCATATGTCCTTAACGTCCTAGACGTCCCAGATGTCCCATATGTCCCATATGTCCCTAATGTCCCAAACGTCCCAGATGTCCCGTATGTCCCTAACGTCCCCGACGTCCTAGACGTCCTAGATGTCCCATATGTCCCTAACGTCCCAGACGTCCTAGATGTCCTATATGTCCCTAACGTCCCAGACGTCCCAGATGTCCTAGATGTCCCATATGTCCTTAACGTCCTAGACGTCCCAGATGTCTCATATGGCCCTAACGTCCCAGACGTCCTAGATGTCCCATATGTCCTTAACGTCCCAGACGGCCCAGCCGTCCTAGATGTCCCATATGTCTTTAACGTCCCAGACGTCCTATATGCCCCATATGTCCCTAACGTCCCAACGTCCCAGATGTTTCATATGTCCCATATGTCCCTAATGTCTCAGGCGTCCCAGATGTCCCATATGTCCCATATGTCCCTAATGTCCCATTCGTCCTGAATGTACCATATGTCCTTAATGTCCCAGACGACCCAGACGTCCTAGATGTGCCATATGTCTTTAACGTCCCAGACGTCCGAGATGTCTCATATGACCATAACGTCCCAGACGTCCCAGATGTCCCATATGTCCCATATGTCCCTAATGTCCCAGGCCTCCTAAATGTTCCATATGTCCTTAACGTCCAAGACGTCCTAAATGTCCAATATGTCCCTAACGTTCCAGACGTCCCAGCTGTCCCGTATGTCCCTAACGTCCCGGACGTCCCAGACGTCCTAGTGTCCCATATGTCCCTAACGTCTTAGACGTCCTAGATGTCCTATATGTCCCTAACGTCCCAGACGTCCCAGACGTCCCATCTGTCCTTAATGTCTCAGGCGTCCCAGATGTCCCATCTGTCCTTACTGTCCCAGGTGTGCCAGATGTCCCATATGTCCCATATGTCCTTAATGACCCAGGCGTCCCAGATGTCCCATATGTCCCATATGTCCCAAACGTCCCAGGCGTCCTAAATGTCCCATATGTCCTTAACGTCCAAGACGTCCCAGAGGTCCCATATGTCCCTAACGTCCCAGACGTCCCAGATGTCCCATATGTTCCGTATGTCCCTAACGTCCCAGGCGTCCTAAATTTCCCATATGTCCTTAACGTCCCAGACGTCCCAGAGGTCCTAGATGTCCCATATGTCCTTAACATCCTAGATATCCCGGATGTCCCATATGTCCCTAACGTCCCAGACGTCCCTGATGTCCCATATGTCCCATATGTCCCTAATGTCCCAGGCGTCCTAGATGTTCCATATGTCCCTAACGTCCCAGACGACCTAGATGTCCCATATGTCCTTAACGTCCTAGATATCCCGGATGTCCCATATGTCCCTAACGTCCCAGACGTCCCAAATGTCCCATATGTCCCATACGTCCCTAACGTCCCAGATCGTCCTAGATGTCCCATATGTCCGTAACGTCCCAGACGTCTCAGATGTCCCATATGTCCCATATGTCCCTAAGGTCCCAGGCGTCCTAAATGACCCATATGTCCTTAACGTCCCAGACGTCCCAGACGTCCTAGATGTCCCAAATGTCCTTACCGTCCCAGACGTCCCAGATGTCCCATATGTCCCTAACGTCCCAGACGTCTCAGACGTTCCATATGTCCTATATGTCCCTAACGTCCCAGACGTCCCAGACGTCCCATCTGTCCTTAATGTCTCAGGCGTCCCAGATGTCCCATCTGTCCGTAACGTCCCAGACGTCTCAGATGTCCCATATGTCCCATATGTCCCTAAGGTCCCAGGCGTCCTAAAAGTCCCATATGTCCTTAACGTCCCAGACGTCTTAGACGTCCTAGATGTCCCAAATGTCCTTAACGTCCCAGAGGTCCCAGATGTCCCATATGTCCCTAATGTTCCAGGCCTCCTAAATGTTTCATATGTCCCTAACGTCCAAGACGTCCTAAATGTCCCATATGTCCCTAACGTTCCAGACGTCCCAACTGTCCCGTATGTCCCTAACGTCCCGGACGTCCCAGACGTCCTAGTGTCCCATATTTCCCTAACGTCTTAGACGTCCTAGATGTCCTATATGTCCCTAACGTCCCAGACGTCCCAGACGTCCCATCTGTCCTTAATGTCTCAGGCGTCCCAGATGTCCCATCTGTCCTTAATGTCCCAGGCGTGCCAGATGTCCCATATGTCCCATATGTCCTTAATGACCCAGGCGTCCTAAGTGTCCCATATGTTCTTAACTTCCCAGACGTCCCAGACGTAATAGATGTCCCATATGTCCTTAACGTCCTAGACGTCCCAGATGTCCCATATGTCCCTAACGTCCCAGACGTCCCAGATGTCCCATATGTCCCAAACGTCCCAGGCGTCCTAAATGTCCCATATGTCCTTAACGTCCCAGACGTCCCATATGTCCCATATGTCCCTAACGTCCCAGGCGTCCTAAATTTTCCAAATGTCCTTAACGTCCCAGACGTCCCAGATGTCCCATCTGTCCTTAATGTCCCAGGCGTCCTAAGTGTCCCATATGTCCTTAACTTTCCAGACGTCCCAGACGTCCTAGATGTCCCATATGTCCTTAACGTCCCAGACGTCTCAGATGTCGCATATGTTCCTAACGTCCCAGACGTCTCAGATGTCCAATATGTCCCATATCTCCTTAACGTCCCAGGCGTCCTAAATGTCCCATATGTCCTTAACGTCCCAGACGTCCCAGTTGTCCCAAATGTCCCTAACGTCTCAGACGTCCCAGATGTTCCATATGTCCCTAACGTCCCAGACGTCCTAAATGTCCCATATGTTCCTAACGTCTCAGACGTCCCAACTGTCTCGTATGTCCCTAACGTCCCAGACGTCCCAGACGTCCTAGATGTCCCATATGTCCTTAGCGTCCCAGACGTCCCAGATGTCCCATATGTCCCTAACGTCCCAGACGTCCCAGATGTCCCATATGTCCCATATGTCCCTAATGTCCCAGGCGTCCTATATGTCCCATATGTCCCTAACGTCCCAGACGTCCCAGACGTCCTAGATGTCCCATATGTCCTTAACGTCCCTAACGTCCCAGATGTCTCATATGTTCCTAACGTCCTAGACGTCCCAAATGTCCCATATGTCCCATATGTCGCTAATGTCCCAGGCGTCCCAGATGTCCCATATGTCCCATATGTCCGTAATATCCCAGGCGTCTTAGATGTCCCATATGTCCTTAACGTCCCAGACGTCCCAGCCGTCCTAGATGTCCCATATGTCCTTAACGTCCCAGACGTCCCAGATGTCCCATATGTTCCTAACGTTCCAGACGTCCCAGCTGTCCCGTATGTCCCTAACGTCCCGGACGTCCCAGACGACCTAGTGTCCCATATGTCCCTAACGTCTTAGACGTCCTAGATGTCCTATATGTCCCTAACGTCCCAGACGTCCCAGACGTCCCATCTGTCCCATATGTCCCATATGTCGCTAATGTCCCAGGCGTCCCAGATGTCCCATATGTCCCATATGTCCGTAATATCCCAGGCGTCCTAAATGTACCATATATCTTTAACGTCCCAGACGTCTTAGATGTCCCATATGTCCTTAACGTCCCAGACGTCCCAGCCGTCCTAGATGTCCCATATGTCCTTAACGTCCCAGACGTCCCAGATGTCCCATATGTTCCTAACGTTCCAGACGTCCCAGCTGTCCCGTATGTCCCTAACGTCCCGGACGTCCCAGACGACCTAGTGTCCCATATGTCCCTAACGTCTTAGACGTCCTAGATGTCCTATATGTCCCTAACGTCCCAGACGTCCCAGACGTCCCATCTGTCCCATATGTCCCATATGTCGCTAATGTCTCAGGCGTCCCAGATGTCCCATATGTCCCATATGTCCGTAATATCCCAGGCGTCCTAAATGTACCATATATCTTTAACGTCCCAGACGTCTTAGATGTCCCATATGTCCTTAACGTCCCAGACGTCCCAGCCGTCCTAAATGTCCCATACGTCCTTAACGTCCCAGACGTCCCAGACGTCCTAGATGTCCCATATGTCCTTAGCGTCCTAGATATCCCGGATGTCCCATATGTCCCTAACGTCCCAGACGTCCCAGATGTCCCATATGTCCCATATGTCCTTAATGTTCCAGGCGTCCCAAGTGTTCCATATGTCCCTAACGTCCCAGACGTCCTAAATGTCCCATATGTCCCTAACGTTCCAGACGTCCCAGCTGTCCCGTATGTTCCATATGTCCCTAATGTCCCAGGCGTCCTAAGTCTTCCATATGTCCCTAACGTCCCAGACGTCCTAAATGTCCCATATGTCCCTAACGTCCCAGCTGTCCCGTATGTCCCTAACGTCCCAGACGTCCCAGACGTCCTAGATGTCCCATATGTCCTTAGCGTCCTAGATATCCCGGATGTCCCATATGTCCCTAACGTCCTAGACGTCCCAGATGTCCCATATGTCCCATATGTCCCTAATGTCCCAAACGTCCCAGTTGTCCCGTATGTCCCTAACGTCCCAGACGTCCTAGACGTCCTAGATGTCCCATATGTCCCTAACGTCCCAGCTGTCCCGTATGTCCCTAACGTCCCAGACGTCCTAGACGTCCTAGATGTCCCATATGTCCTTAACGTCCTAGACGTCCCAGATGTCCCATATGTCCCATATGTCCCTAATGTCCCAAACGTCCCAGCTGTCCCGTATGTCCCTAACGTCCCAGACGTCCTAGACGTCCTAGATGTCCCATATGTCCCTAACGTCCCAGACGTCCTAGATGTCCTATATGCCCCTAACGACCCAGACGTCCCAGATGTCCTAGATGTCCCATATGTCCTTAACGTCCTAGACGTCCCAGATGTCCCATATGTCCCATATGTCCTTAATGACCCAGGCGTCCTAAGTGTCCCGTATGTTCTTAACTTCCCAGACGTCCCAGACGTAATAGATGTCCCATATGTCCCTAACGTCCCAGACGTCTCAGATGTCCCATATGTCCCATATGTCCCAAACGTCCCAGGCGTCCTAAATGTCCCATATGTCCTTAACGTCCAAGACGTCCCAGATGTCCCATATGTCCCTAACGTCCCAGACGTCCCAGATGTCCCATATGTCCCATATGTCCCTAACGTCCCAGGCGTCCTAAATTTCCCATATGTCCTTAACGTCCCAGACGTCCCAGATGTCCCATCTGTCCTTAATGTCCCAGGCGTCCCAGATGTCTCATATGTCCCATATGTCCTTAATGACCCAGGCGTCCTAAGTGTCTCATATGTCCTTAATTTTCCAGACGTCCCAGACGTCTTAGATGTCCCATATGTCCTTAACGTCCCAGACGTCCCAGATGTCCCATATGTCCCTAAC
The DNA here is from genome assembly GCA_940337035.1 of Agriotes lineatus. Taxonomy (NCBI): domain Eukaryota; kingdom Metazoa; phylum Arthropoda; class Insecta; order Coleoptera; family Elateridae; genus Agriotes; species Agriotes lineatus. The sequence goes on from CALNHX010002699.1 coordinate 48,938, forward strand.
GTCCCAGACGTCTCAGATATCCCATATGTCCCATATGTCCTATATGTCCTTAATGTCCCAGGCGTCCCAGAACTCCCATATGTCCCATATGTCCCTAATGTCCCAGGCGTACTAAATGTCCCATATGACCTTAACGTGCCAGACGTCCCAGACGTCCTAGATGTCCCATATGTCCTTAACGTCCCAGACGTCTCAGATGTCCCATATGTCCCTAACGTCCCAGACGTCCCAGATATACCATATGTCCCATATGTCCCTAATGTCCAGGCGTCCTAGATGTTCCATATGTCCCTAACGTCCCAGACGTCCTAAATGTCCCATATGTCCCTAACGTCCCAGACGTCCCAGCTGTCCCGTATGTCCTTAACGTCCTAGATGTCCCATATGTCCCTAACGTCCCAGACGTCCTAGACGTCCCATATGTCCTTAACGTCCCAGACGTCCCAGATGTCCCATATGTCCCTAACGTCCCAGACGTCCCAGATGTCCCATATGTTCCATACGTCCCTAATGTCCCAGGCGTCCTAAGTGTTCCATATGTCCCTAACGTCCCAGACGTCCTAAATGTCCCATATGTCCCTAACGTCCCAGACGTCCCAGCTGTCCCGTATGTCCCTAACGTCCCAGACGTCCCAGACGTCCTAGATGTCCCATATGTCCCTAACGTCCCAGACGTTCTAGATGTCCCAAATGTCCCTAACGTCCCAGACGTCCCAGACGTCCCAGCTGTCCCGTATGTCTTTAACGTCCTAGATGTCCCAGACGTCCTTGATGTCCCATATGTCCCTAACGTCCCAGACGTCCCATATGTCCCATATGTTCCATATGTCCCTAATGTCCCAGGCGTCCTAAGTGTTCCATATGTCCCTAACGTCCCAGACGTCCTAAATGTCCCATATGTCCCTAACGTCCCAGACGTCCCAGCTGTCCCGTATGTCCCTAACGTCCCAGACGTCCCAGACGTCCCAGACGTCCTAGATGTCCCATATGTCCTTAGCGTCCTAGATATCCCGGATGTCCCATATGTCCCTAACGTCCCAGACGTCCCAGATGTCCCATATGTCCCATATGTCCCTAATGTCCCAGGCGTCCTAAGTGTTCCATATGTCCCTAACGTCCCAGACGTCCTAAATGTCCCATATGTCCCTAACGTCCCAGACGTCCCAGCTGTCCCGTATGTTCCATATGTCCCTAATGTCCCAGGCGTCCTAAGTGTTCCATATGTCCCTAACGTCCCAGACGTCCTAAATGTCCAATATGTCCCTAACGTCCCAGACGTCCCAGCTGTCCCGTATGTCCCTAACGTCCCAGACGTCCCAGACGTCCCAGACGTCCCAGACGTCCCAGACGTCCTAGATGTCCTATATGCCCCTAACGTCCCAGACGTCTCAGATGTCCTAGATGTCCCATATGTCCTTAACGTCCTAGACGTCCCAGATGTCTCATATGGCCCTAACGTCCCAGACGTCCTAGATGTCCCATATGTCCTTAACGTCCCAGACGTCCTATATGCCCCATATGTCCCTAACGTCCCAAGGTCCCAGATGTTTCATATGTCCCATATGTCCCTAATGTCTCAGGCGTCCCAGATGTCCCATATGTCCCATATGTCCCTAATGTCCCATTCGTCCTGAATGTACCATATGTCCTTAATGTCCCAGACGTCCCAGACGTCCTAGATGTGCCTTATGTCCTTAACGTCCCAAACGTCCCAGATGTCTCATATGACCATAACGTCCCAGACGTCCCAGATGTCCCATATGTCCCATATGTCCCTAATGTCCCAGGCCTCCTAAATGTTCCATATGTCCGTAACGTCCAAGACGTCCTAAATGTCCCATATGTCCCTAACGTTCCAGACGTCCTAGTGTCCCATATGTCCCTAACGTCTTAGACGTCCTAGATGTTCTATATGTCCCTAACGTCCCAGACGTCCCAGACGTCCCATCTGTCCTTAATGTCTTAGGCGTCCCAGATGTCCCATCTGTCCTTAATGTCCCAGGCGTGCCAGATGTCCCATATGTCCCATATGTCCTTAATGACCCAGGCGTCCTAAGTGTCCCATACGTTCTTAACTTCCCAGACGTCCCAGACGTAATAGATGTCCCATATGTCCTTAACGTCCTAGACGTCCCAGATGTCCCATATGTCCCTAACGTCCCAGGCGTCCTAAATTTCCCATATGTCCTTAACGTCCCAGACGTCCCAGATGTCCCATATGTCCCTAACGTCCCAGACGTCCCAGATGTCCCATATGTCCCTAACGTCCCAAACGTCCCAGATGTCCCATATGTCCCATATGTCCCAAACGTCCCAGGCGTCCTAAATGTCCCATATGTCCTTAACGTCCAAGACGTCCCAGATGTCCCATATGTCCCTAACGCCCAGACGTCCCAGATGTCCCATATGTCCCATATGTCCCTAACGTCCCAGGCGTCCTAAATTTCCCATATGTCCCTAACGTCCCAGACGTCCCAGATGTCCCATATGTCCCATATGTCCCTAACGTCCCAGACGTCCTAGATGTCCCATATGTCCTTAACGTCCCAGACGTCCCAGATGTCCCATATGTCCCTAACGTCCCAGACGTCTCAGATGTCCCATATGTCCCATATGTCCTTAACGTCTTAGGCGTCCTAAATGTCCCATATATCCTTAACGTCCCAGACGTCCCAGATGTCCCAAATGTTTCTAACGTCTCAGACGTCCTAGATGTTCCATATGCCCCTAACGTCCCAGACGTCCTAAATGTCCCATATGTTCCTAACGTCTCAGACGTCCCAACTGTCCCGTATGTCCCTAACGTCCCAGACGTCCCAGACGTCCTAGATGTCCCATATGTCCTTAGCGTCCCAGACGTCCCAGATGTCCCATATGTCCCTAACTTCCCAGACGTCCCAGATGTCCCATATGTCCCATATGTCCCTAATGTCCCAGGCGTCCAATATGTCCCATATGTCCCTAACGTCCCAGACGTCCCAGACGTCCTAGATGTCCCATATGTCCTTAACGTCCCTAACGTCCCAGATGTCTCATATGTTCCTAACGTCCCAGACGTCCCAAATGTCCCATATGTCCCATATGTCCCATATGTCGCTAATGTCCCAGGCGTCCCAGATGTCCCATATGTCCCATATGTCCGTAATATCCCAGGCGTCCTAAATGTCCCATATGTCTTTAACGTCCCATACGTCTTAGATGTCCTTAACGTACCAGACATCCCAGATGTCCCATATGTCCCTAACGCCCCAGACGTCTTAGATGTCCCATATGTCCCATAGGTCCCTAACGTCCCAGACGTCCTAAATGTCCCATATGTCCCTAGAGTCCAAGACGTCCCAGCTGTCCCGTATGACCCTAACGTCCCAGACGTCTCAGACGTCCTAGATGTCCCATATGTTTTTAACGTCCCAGACGTCCTAGATAGCTTATATGTCCTTAACGTCCCAGACGTCCTAAAAGTCCCATATGTTCCTAACGTCCCAGACGTCCTAAAAGTCCCATATGTTCCTAACGTCCCATACGTCTTAGATGTCCTTAACGTACCAGACATCCCAGATGTCCCATATGTCCCTAACGCCCCAGACGTCTTAGATGTCCCATATGTCCCATAGGTCCCTAACGTCCCAGACGTCCTAAATGTCCCATATGTCCCTAGAGTCCAAGACGTCCCAGCTGTCGCGTATGACCCTAACGTCCCAGACGTCCCAGATGTCCCATATGTCCCATATGTCCCTAGTGTCCCAGGCGTCCCAGATGTCCCATATGTCCCTAACGTCCCAGACGTCCTAAAAGTTCCATATGTTCCTAACGTCCCAGACGTCCTAACTGTTCCGTATGTCCCTAACGTCCCAGACGTCCCAGACGTCCTAGATGTCCCATATGTCCTTAACGTCCCAAACGTCTCAGATGTCCCATATGTCCTTAACGTCCCAGACGTCCCAGATGTCCCATATGTTCAATATGTCCCTAATGTCCCAGGCGTCCTAAATGTCCCATATGTCTTTAACGTCCCAAACGTCCCATATGTCCCATATGACCTTAATGTCCCAGGCGTCCCAGAAGTCCCATATGTCCCATATGTCCCTAATGTCCCAGGCGTCCTAAATGTCTTATATGTCCTTAACGTCCCAGACGTCCCAGACGTCCTAGATGTCCCATATGTCCTAATCGTCCCAGACGTCCCAGACGTCCTAGATGTCCCATATGTCCCTAACGTGCCAGACGTCCTAGATGTCCTATATGTCAATAACGTCCCAGACGTCCCAGACGTCCCAGATGTCCCATATGTCTCATATGTCCCTAATGTCCCAGGCGTACTAAATGTCCCGTAAGTCCTTAACGTGCTAGACGTCCCAGACGTCCTAGATGTCCTATATGTGCTTAACGTCCCAGACGTCTCAGATGTCCCATATGTCCCCAACGTCCCAGACGTCCCAGATGTAACATATGTCCCATATGTCCCTAATGTCCCAGGCGTCCTAGATGTTCCATATGTCCCTAACGTCCCAGACGTCCTAAATGCCCCATATGTCCCTAACGTCCCAGACGTCCCAGCTGTCCCGTATGTCCTTAACGTCCTAGATGTCCCAGACGTCCTAGATGTCCCATATGTCCCTAACGTCCCAGACGTCCTAGACGTCCCATATGTCCTTAACGTCCCAGACGTCCCAGATGTTCCATATGTCCCTAATGTCCCAGGCGTCTTTAGTGTTCCATATGTCCCTAACGTCCCAGACGTCCTAAATGTCCCATATGTCCCTAACGTCCCAGACGTCCCAGCTGTTCCGTATGTCCCTAACGTTTCAGACGTCCCAGACGTCCTGGATGTCCCATACGTCCCTAACGTCCCAGACGTCCCAGATGTCCCAAATGTCCCTAACGTCCCAGACGTCCCAGATGTCCCATATGTCCCATATGTCCCTAATGTCCCAGACGTCCCAGATGTCCCATATGTCCCTAACGTCCCAGACGTCCCAGATGTCCCATATGTCCCTAACGTCCTAGACGTCCTAGATGTCCCATACATTCCTTAACGTCTCAGACGTCCCATATGCCCCATATGTCCCTAACGTCCCAGACGTCCCAGATGTCCCATATGTCCCATATGTCCCTAATGTCCCAAGCGTTCCAGATGTCCCATATGTCCTATATGTCCCTAATGTCTTAGGCGTCCTAAATGTCCCATATGTTCTTAACGTCCCAGACGTCCCAGACGTCCTAGATGTCCCACATGTCCTTAACGTCCCAGACGTCCCAGATGTCCCATCTGTCCCTAACGTCCCAGACGTCCCAGATGTTCCATATGTCCCATATGTCCCTAATGTCCCAAGCGTCCTAGATGTTCCATATGTCTCTAACGTCCCAGACGTCCTAAAAGTCCCATATGTCCTTAAAGTCCCAGACGTCCCAGCTGTCCCGTATGTCCATAACGTCGCAGACGTCCCAGATGTCCCATATGTCCCATATGTCCCTAATGTCCCAAACGTCCCAGCTGTCCCGTATGTCCCTAACGTCCCAGACGTCCTAGACGTCCTAGATGTCCCATATGTCCCTAACGTCCCAGCTGTCCCGTATGTCCCTAACGTCCCAGACGTCCTAGACGTCCTAGATGTCCCATATGTCCTTAACGTCCTAGACGTCCCAGATGTCCCATATGTCCCATATGTCCCTAATGTCCCAAACGTCCCAGCTGTCCCGTATGTCCCTAACGTCCCAGACGTCCTAGACGTCCTAGATGTCCCATATGTCCCTAACGTCCCAGACGTCCTAGATGTCCTATATGTCCCTAACGTCCCAGACGTCCCAGATGTCCTAGATGTCCCATATGTCCTTAACGTCCTAGACGTCCCAGATGTCCCATATGTCCCATATGTCCCTAATGTCCCAAACGTCCCAGTTGTCCCGTATGTCCCTAACGTCCCAGACGTCCTAGACGTCCTAGATGTCCCATATGTCCCTAACGTCCCAGACGTCCTAGATGTCCTATATGTGCCTAACGTCCCAGACGTCCCAGATGTCCTAGATGTCCCATATGTCCTTAACGTCCTAGACGTCCCAGAAGTCTCATATGGCCCTAACGTCCCAGACGTCCTAGATGTCCCATATGTCCTTAACGTCCCAGACGTCCCAGCCGTCCTAGATGTCCCATATGTCCTTAACGTCCCAGACGTCCCAAATGCCCCATATGTCCCTAACGTCCCAACGTCCCAGATGTTTCATATGTCCCATATGTCCCTAATGTCTCAGGCGTCCCAGATGTCCCATATGTCCCATATGTCCCTAATGTCCCATTCGTCCTGAATGTACCATATGTCCTTAAAGTCCCAGACGTCCCAGACGTCCTAGATGTGCCATATGTCTTTAACGTCCCAGACGTCCCAGATGTCTCATATGACCATAACGTCCCAGACGTCCCAGATGTCCCATATGTTCCATATGTCCCTAATGTCCCAGGCCTCCTAAATGTTCCATATGTCCCTAACGTCCAAGACGTCCTAAATGTCCCATATGTCCCTAACGTTCCAGACGTCCCAGCTGTCCCGTATGTCCCTAACGTCCCGGACGTCCCAGACGTCCTAGTGTCCCATATGTCCCTAACGTCTTAGACGTCCTAGATGTCCTATATGTCCCTAACGTCCCAGACGTCCCAGACGTCCCATCTGTCCTTAATGTCTCAGGCGTCCTAGATGTTTCATATGTCCTTAACGTCCTAGACGTCCCAGAAGTCTCATATGGCCCTAACGTCCCAGACGTCCTAGATGTCCCATATGTCCTAAACGTCCCAGACGTCCCAGACGTCCTAGATGTCCCATATGTCCCTAACGTGCCAGACGTCCTAGATGTCCTATATGTCCCTAACGTCCCAGACGTCCCAGATGTCCCATATGTCTCATATGTCCCTAATGTCCCAGGCGTACTAAATGTCTCGTAATTCCTTAACGTGCCAGACGTCCCAGACGTCCTAGATGTCCTATATGTCCTTAACGTCCCAGACGTCTCAGATGTCCCATATGTCCCTAACGTCCCAGACGTCCCAGATGTAACATATGTCCCATATGTCCCTAACGTCCCAGGCGTCCTAGATGTTCCATATGTCCCTAACGTCCCAGACGTCCTAAATGTCCCATATGTCCCTAACGTCCCAGACGTCCCAGCTGTCCCGTATGTCCTTAACGTCCTAGATGTCCCAGACGTCCTAGATGTCCCATATGTCCCTAACGTCCCAGACGTCCTAGACGTCCCATATGTCCTTAACGTCCCAGACGTCCCAGCTGTCCCGTATGTCCCTAACGTCCCACAGGTGCCAGACGTCCCAGACGTCCTAGATGTCCCATATGTCCTTAGCGTCCTAGATATCCCGGATGTCCCATATGTCCCTAACGTCCCAGACGTCCCAGATGTCCCATATGTCCCATATGTCCTTAATGTTCCAGGCGTCCTAAGTGTTCCATATGTCCCTAACGTCCCAGACGTCCTAAATGTCCCATATGTCCCTAACGTTCCAGACGTCCCAGCTGTCCCGTATGTTCCATATGTCCCTAATGTCCCAGGCGTCCTAAGTCTTCCATATGTCCCTAACGTCCCAGACGTCCTAAATGTCCCATATGTCCCTAACGTCCCAGCTGTCCCGTATGTCCCTAACGTCCCAGACGTCCCAGACGTCCTAGATGTCCCATATGTCCTTAGCGTCCTAGATATCCCGGATGTCCCATATGTCCCTAACGTCCTAGACGTCCCAGATGTCCCATATGTCCCATATGTCCCTAATGTCCCAAACGTCCCAGCTGTCCCGTATGTCCCTAACGTCCCAGACGTCCTAGACGTCCTAGATGTCCCATATGTCCCTAACGTCCCAGCTGTCCCGTATGTCCCTAACGTCCCAGACGTCCTAGACGTCCTAGATGTCCCATATGTCCTTAACGTCCTAGACGTCCCAGATGTCCCATATGTCCCATATGTCCCTAATGTCCCAAACGTCCCAGCTGTCCCGTATGTCCCTAACGTCCCAGACGTCCTAGACGTCCTAGATGTCCCATATGTCCCTAACGTCCCAGACGTCGTAGATGTCCTATATGTCCCTAACGTCCCAGACGTCCCAGATGTCCTAGATGTCCCATATGTCCTTAACGTCCTAGACGTCCCAGATGTCCCATATGTCCCATATGTCCCTAATGTCCCAAACGTCCCAGTTGTCCCGTATGTCCCTAACGACCCAGACGTCCTAGACGTCCTATATGTCCCATATGTCCCTAACGTCCCAGACGTCCTAGATGTCCTATATGTGCCTAACGTCCCAGACGTCCCAGATGTCCTAGATGTCCCATATGTCCTTAACGTCCTAGACGTCCCAGAAGTCTCATATGGCCCTAACGTCCCAGACGTCCTAGATGTCCCATATGTCCTTAACGTCCCAGACGTCCCAGCCGTCCTAGATGTCCCATATGTCCTTAACGTCCCAGACGTCCCATATGCCCCATATGTCCCTAACGTCCCAACGTCCCAGATGTTTCATATGTCCCATATGTCCCTAATGTCTCAGGCGTCCCAGATGTCCCATATGTCCCATATGTCCCTAATGTCCCATTCGTCCTGAATGTACCATATGTCCTTAATGTCCCAGACGTCCCAGACGTCCTAGATGTGCCATATGTCCTTAACGTCCCAGACGTCCCAGATGTCTCATATGACCATAACGTCCCAGACGTCCCAGATGTCCCATATGTCCCATATGTCCCTAATGTCCCAGGCCTCCTAAATGTTCCATATGTCCCTAACGTCCAAGACGTCCTAAATGTCCCATATGTCCCTAACGTTCCAGACGTCCCAGCTGTCCCGTATGTCCCTAACGTCCCGGACGTCCCAGACGTCCTAGTGTCCCATAAGTCCCTAACGTCTTAGACGTCCTAGATGTCCTATATGTCCCTAACGTCCCAGACGTCCCAGACGTCCCATCTGTCCTTAATGTCTCAGGCGTCCCAGATGTCCCATCTGTCCTTAATGTCCCAGGCGTGCCAGATGTCCCATATGTCCCATATGTCCTTAATGACCCAGGCGTCCTAAGTGTCCCATATGTTCTTAACTTCCCAGACGTCCCAGACGTAATAGATGTCCCATATGTCTCTAACGTCCCAGACGTCCCAGATGTCCCATATGTCCCATATGTCCCAAACGTCCCAGGCGTCCTAAATGTCCCATATGTCCTTAACGTCCAAGACGTCCCAGATGTCCCATATGTCCCTAACGTCCCAGACGTCCCAGATGTCCCATATGTCCCATATGTCCCTAACGTCCCATTCGTCCTAAATTTTCCATATGTCCTTAACGTCCCAGACGTCCCAGATGTCCCATCTGTCCTTAATGTCCCAGGCGTCCCAGATGTCTCATATGTCCCATATGTCCTTAATGACCCAGGCGTCCTAAGTGTCTCATATGTCCTTAATTTTCCAGACGTCCCAGACGTCTTAGATGTCCCATATGTCCTTAACGTCCCAGACGTCCCAGATGTCCCATATGTCCCTAACGTCCCAGACGTCTCAGATATCCCATATGTCCCTTATGTCCTATATGTCCTTAATGTCCCAGGCGTCCCAGAACTCCCATATGTCCCATATGTCCCTAATGTCCCAGACGTCCTAGATGTTCCATATGTCCCTAATGTCCCAGACGTCCTAAATGTCCCATATGTCCCTAACGTCCCAGACGTCCCAGCTGTCCCGTATGTCCTTAACGTCCTAGATGTCCCATATGTCCTTAACGTCCCAGACGTCCCAGATGTCCCATATGTCCCTAACGTCCCAGACGTCCCAGATGTCCCATATGTTCCATACGTCCCTAATGTCCCAGGCGTCCTAAGTGTTCCATATGTCCCTAACGTCCCAGACGTCCTAAATGTCCCATATGTCCCTAACGTCCCAGACGTCCCAGCTGTCCCGTATGTCCCTAACGTTTCAGACGTCCCAGACGTCCTAGATGTCCCATATGTCCCTAACGTCCCAGACGTTCTAGATGTCCCAAATGTCCCTAACGTCCCAGACGTCCCAGACGTCCCAGCTGTCCCGTATGTCTTTAACGTCCTAGATGTCCCAGACGTCCTTGATGTCCCATATGTCCCTAACGTCCCAGACGTCCCATATGTCCCATATGTTCCATATGTCCCTAATGTCCCAGGCGTCCTAAGTGTTCCATATGTCCCTAACGTCCCAGACGTCCTAAATGTCCCATATGTCCCTAACGTCCCAGACGTCCCAGCTGTCCCGTATGTCCCTAACGTCCCAGACGTCCCAGACGTCCCAGACGTCCTAGATGTCCCATATGTCCTTAGCGTCCTAGATATCCCGGATGTCCCATATGTCCCTAACGTCCCAGACGTCCCAGATGTCCCATATGTCCCATATGTCCCTAATGTCCCAGGCGTCCTAAGTGTTCCATATGTCCCTAACGTCCCAGACGTCCTAAATGTCCCATATGTCCCTAACGTCCCAGACGCCCCAGCTGTCCCGTATGTTCCATATGTCCCTAATGTCCCAGGCGTCCTAAGTGTTCCATATGTCCCTAACGTCCCAGACATCCTAAATGTCCAATATGTCCCTAACGTCCCAGACGTCCCAGCTGTCCCGTATGTCCCTAACGTCCCAGACGTCCCAGACGTCCCAGACGTCCCAGACGTCCCAGACGTCCTAGATGTCCTATATGTCCCTAACGTCCCAGACGTCTCAGATGTCCTAGATGTCCCATATGTCCTTAACGTCGCAGACGTCCTATATGCCCCATATGTCCCTAACGTCCCAAGGTCCCAGATGTTTCATATGTCCCATATGTCCCTAATGTCTCAGGCGTCCCAGATGTCCCATATGTCCCATATGTCCCTAATGTCCCATTCGTCCTGAATGTACCATATGTCCTTAATGTCCCAGACGTCCCAGACGTCCTAGATGTGCCTTATGTCCTTAACGTCCCAAACGTCCCAGATGTCTCATATGACCATAACGTCCCAGACGTCCCAGATGTCCCATATGTCCCATATGTCCCTAATGTCCCAGGCCTCCTAAATGTTCCATATGTCCGTAACGTCCAAGACGTCCTAAATGTCCCATATGTCCCTAACGTTCCAGACGTCCCAGCTGTCCCGTATGTCCCTGACGTCCCGGACGTCCAGACGTCCTAGTGTCCCATATGTCCCTAACGTCTTAGACGTCCTAGATGTTCTATATGTCCCTAACGTCCCAGACGTCCCAGACGTCCCATCTGTCCTTAATGTCTTAGGCGTCCCAGATGTCCCATCTGTCCTTAATGTCCCAGGCGTGCCAGATGTCCCATATGTCCCATATGTCCTTAATGACCCAGGCGTCCTAAGTGTCCCATACGTTCTTAACTTCCCAGACGTCCCAGACGTAATAGATGTCCCATATGTCCTTAACGTCCTAGACGTCCCAGATGTCCCATATGTCCCTAACGTCCCCGGCGTCCTAAATTTCCCATATGTCCTTAACGTCCCAGACGTCCCAGATGTCCCATATGTCCCTAACGTCCCAGACGTCCCAGATGTCCCATATGTCCCTAACGTCCCAAACGTCCCAGATGTCCCATATGTCCCATATGTTTCAAACGTCCCAGGCGTCCTAAATGTCCCATATGTCCTTAACGTCCAAGACGTCCCAGATGTCCCATATGTCCCTAACGCCCAGACGTCCCAGATGTCCCATATGTCCCATATGTCCCTAACGTCCCAGGCGTGCTAAATTTCCCATATGTCCCTAACGTCCCAGACGTCCCAGATGTCCCATATGTCCCATATGTCCCTAACGTCCCAGACGTCCTAGATGTCCCATATGTCCTTAACGTCCCAGACGTCCCAGATGTCCCATATGTCCCTAACGTCCCAGACGTCTCAGATGTCCCATATGTCCCATATGTCCCTAACGTCCCAGACGTTCTAGATGTCCCAAATGTCCCTAACGTCCCAGACGTCCCAGACGTCCCAGCTGTCCCGTATGTCTTTAACGTCCTAGATGTCCCAGACGTCCTTGATGTCCCATATGTCCCTAACGTCCCAGACGTCCCATATGTCCCATATGTTCCATATGTCCCTAATGTCCCAGGCGTCCTAAGTGTTCCATATGTCCCTAACGTCCCAGACGTCCTAAATGTCCCATATGTCCCTAACGTCCCAGACGTCCCAGCTGTCCCGTATGTCCCTAACGTCTCAGACGTCCCAGACGTCCCAGACGTCCTAGATGTCCCATATGTACTTAGCGTCCTAGATATCCCGGATGTCCCATATGTCCCTAACGTCCCAGACGTCCCAGATGTCCCATATGTCCCATATGTCCCTAATGTCCCAGGCGTCCTAAGTGTTCCATATGTCCCTAACGTCCCAGACGTCCTAAATGTCCCATATGTCCCTAACGTCCCAGACGTCCCAGCTGTCCCGTATGTTCCATATGTCCCTAATGTCCCAGGCGTCCTAAGTGTTCCATATGTCCCTAACGTCCCAGACGTCCTAAATGTCCAATATGTCCCTAACGTCCCAGACGTCCCAGCTGTCCCGTATGTCCCTAACGTCCCAGACGTCCCAGACGTCCCAGACGTCCCAGACGTCCCAGACGTCCTAGATGTCCTATATGGCCCTAACGACCCAGACGTCTCAGATGTCCTAGATGTCCCATATGTCCTTAACGTCCTAGACGTCCCAGATGTCTCATATGGCCCTAACGTCCCAGACGTCCTAGATGTCCCATATGTCCTTAACGTCCCAGACGTCCTATATGCCCCATATGTCCCTAACGTCCCAAGGTCCCAGATGTTTCATATGTCCCATATGTCCCTAATGTCTCAGGCGTCCCAGATGTCCCATATGTCCCATATGTCCCTAATGTCCCATTCGTCCTGAATGTACCATATGTCCTTAATGTCCCAGACGTCCCAGACGTCCTAGATGTGCCTTATGTCCTTAACGTCCCAAACGTCCCAGATGTCTCATATGACCATAACGTCCCAGACGTCCCAGATGTCCCATATGTCCCATATGTCCCTAATGTCCCAGGCCTCCTAAATGTTCCATATGTCCGTAACGTCCAAGACGTCCTAAATGTCCCATATGTCCCTAACGTTCCAGACGTCCCAGCTGTCCCGTATGTCCCTAACGTCCCGGACGTCCAGACGTCCTAGTGTCCCATATGTCCCTAACGTCTTAGACGTCCTAGATGTTCTATATGTCCCTAACGTCCCAGACGTCCCAGACGTCCCATCTGTCCTTAATGTCTTAGGCGTCCCAGATGTCCCATCTGTCCTTAATGTCCCAGGCGTGCCAGATGTCCCATATGTCCCATATGTCCTTAATGACCCAGGCGTCCTAAGTGTCCCATACGTTCTTAACTTCCCAGACGTCCCAGACGTAATAGATGTCCCATATGTCCTTAACGTCCTAGACGTCCCAGATGTCCCACATGTCCCTAACGTCCCAGGCGTCCTAAATTTCCCATATGTCCTTAACGTCCCAGACGTCCCAGATGTCCCATATGTCCCTAACGTCCCAGACGTCCCAGATGTCCCATATGTCCCTAACGTCCCAAACGTCCCAGATGTCCCATATGTCCCATATGTCCCAAACGTCCCAGGCGTCCTAAATGTCCCATATGTCCTTAACGTCCAAGACGTCCCAGATGTCCCATATGTCCCTAACGCCCAGACGTCCCAGATGTCCCATATGTCCCATATGTCCCTAACGTCCCAGGCGTCCTAAATTTCCCATATGTCCCTAACGTCCCAGACGTCCCAGATGTCCCATATGTCCCATATGTCCCTAACGTCCCAGACGTCCTAGATGTCCCATATGTCCTTAACGTCCCAGACGTCCCAGATGTCCCATATGTCCCTAACGTCCCAGACGTCTCAGATGTCCCATATGTCCCATATGTCCTTAACGTCTTAGGCGTCCTAAATGTCCCATATATCCTTAACGTCCCAGACGTCCCAGATGTCCCAAATGTTTCTAACGTCTCAGACGTCCTAGATGTTCCATATGCCCCTAACGTCCCAGACGTCCTAAATGTCCCATATGTTCCTAACGTCTCAGACGTCCCAACTGTCCCGTATGTCCCTAACGTCCCAGACGTCCCAGACGTCCTAGATGTCCCATATGTCCTTAGCGTCCCAGACGTCCCAGATGTCCCATATGTCCCTAACTTCCCAGACGTCCCAGATGTCCCATATGTCCCATATGTCCCTAATGTCCCAGGCGTCCAATATGTCCCATATGTCCCTAACGTCCCAGACGTCCCAGACGTCCTAGATGTCCCATATGTCCTTAACGTCCCTAACGTCCCAGATGTCTCATATGTTCCTAACGTCCCAGACGTCCCAAATGTCCCATATGTCCCATATGTCCCATATGTCGCTAATGTCCCAGGCGTCCCAGATGTCCCATATGTCCCATATGTCCGTAATATCCCAGGCGTCCTAAATGTCCCATATGTCTTTAACGTCCCATACGTCTTAGATGTCCTTAACGTACCAGATATCCCAGATGTCCCATATGTCCCTAACGCCCCAGACGTCTTAGATGTCCCATATGTCCCATAGGTCCCTAACGTCCCAGACGTCCTAAATGTCCCATATGTCCCTAGAGTCCAAGACGTCCCAGCTGTCCCGTATGACCCTAACGTCCCAGACGTCTCAGACGTCCCATATGTTCCTAACGTCCCAGACGTCCTAAAAGTCCCATATGTTCCTAACGTCCCATACGTCTTAGATGTCCTTAACGTACCAGACATCCCAGATGTCCCATATGTCCCTAACGCCCCAGACGTCTTAGATGTCCCATATGTCCCATAGGTCCCTAACGTCCCAGACGTCCTAAATGTCCCATATGTCCCTAGAGTCCAAGACGTCCCAGCTGTCGCGTATGACCCTAACGTCCCAGACGTCCCAGATGTCCCATATGTCCCATATGTCCCTAGTGTCCCAGGCGTCCCAGATGTCCCATATGTCCCTAACGTCCCAGACGTCCTAAAAGTTCCATATGTTCCTAACGTCCCAGACGTCCTAACTGTTCCGTATGTCCCTAACGTCCCAGACGTCCCAGACGTCCTAGATGTCCCATATGTCCTTAACGTCCCAAACGTCTCAGATGTCCCATATGTCCTTAACGTCCCAGACGTCCCAGATGTCCCATATGTTCAATATGTCCCTAATGTCCCAGGCGTCCTAAATGTCCCATATGTCTTTAACGTCCCAAACGTCCCATATGTCCCATATGACCTTAATGTCCCAGGCGTCCCAGAAGTCCCATATGTCCCATATGTCCCTAATGTCCCAGGCGTCCTAAATGTCTTATATGTCCTTAACGTCCCAGACGTCCCAGACGTCCTAGATGTCCCATATGTCCTAAACGTCCCAGACGTCCCAGACGTCCTAGATGTCCCATATGTCCCTAACGTGCCAGACGTCCTAGATGTCCTATATGTCAATAACGTCCCAGACGTCCCAGACGTCCCAGATGTCCCATATGTCTCATATGTCCCTAATGTCCCAGGCGTACTAAATGTCCCGTAAGTCCTTAACGTGCTAGACGTCCCAGACGTCCTAGATGTCCTATATGTGCTTAACGTCCCAGACGTCTCAGATGTCCCATATGTCCCCAACGTCCCAGACGTCCCAGATGTAACATATGTCCCATATGTCCCTAATGTCCCAGGCGTCCTAGATGTTCCATATGTCCCTAACGTCCCAGACGTCCTAAATGCCCCATATGTCCCTAACGTCCCAGACGTCCCAGCTGTCCCGTATGTCCTTAACGTCCTAGATGTCCCAGACGTCCTAGATGTCCCATATGTCCCTAACGTCCCAGACGTCCTAGACGTCCCATATGTCCTTAACGTCCCAGACGTCCCAGATGTTCCATATGTCCCTAATGTCCCAGGCGTCTTTAGTGTTCCATATGTCCCTAACGTCCCAGACGTCCTAAATGTCCCATATGTCCCTAACGTCCCAGACGTCCCAGCTGTTCCGTATGTCCCTAACGTTTCAGACGTCCCAGACGTCCTGGATGTCCCATACGTCCCTAACGTCCCAGACGTCCCAGATGTCCCAAATGTCCCTAACGTCCCAGACGTCCCAGATGTCCCATATGTCCCATATGTCCCTAATGTCCCAGACGTCCCAGATGTCCCATATGTCCCTAACGTCCCAGACGTCCCAGATGTCCCATATGTCCCTAACGTCCTAGACGTCCTAGATGTCCCATACATTCCTTAACGTCTCAGACGTCCCATATGCCCCATATGTCCCTAACGTCCCAGACGTCCCAGATGTCCCATATGTCCCATATGTCCCTAATGTCCCAAGCGTTCCAGATGTCCCATATGTCCTATATGTCCCTAATGTCTTAGGCGTCCTAAATGTCCCATATGTTCTTAACGTCCCAGACGTCCCAGACGTCCTAGATGTCCCACATGTCCTTAACGTCCCAGACGTCCCAGATGTCCCATCTGTCCCTAACGTCCCAGACGTCCCAGATGTTCCATATGTCCCATATGTCCCTAATGTCCCAAGCGTCCTAGATGTTCCATATGTCTCTAACGTCCCAGACGTCCTAAAAGTCCCATATGTCCTTAAAGTCCCAGACGTCCCAGCTGTCCCGTATGTCCATAACGTCGCAGACGTCCCAGATGTCCCATATGTCCCATATGTCCCTAATGTCCCAAACGTCCCAGCTGTCCCGTATGTCCCTAACGTCCCAGACGTCCTAGACGTCCTAGATGTCCCATATGTCCCTAACGTCCCAGCTGTCCCGTATGTCCCTAACGTCCCAGACGTCCTAGACGTCCTAGATGTCCCATATGTCCTTAACGTCCTAGACGTCCCAGATGTCCCATATGTCCCATATGTCCCTAATGTCCCAAACGTCCCAGCTGTCCCGTATGTCCCTAACGTCCCAGACGTCCTAGACGTCCTAGATGTCCCATATGTCCCTAACGTCCCAGACGTCCTAGATGTCCTATATGTCCCTAACGTCCCAGACGTCCCAGATGTCCTAGATGTCCCATATGTCCTTAACGTCCTAGACGTCCCAGATGTCCCATATGTCCCATATGTCCCTAATGTCCCAAACGTCCCAGTTGTCCCGTATGTCCCTAACGTCCCAGACGTCCTAGACGTCCTAGATGTCCCATATGTCCCTAACGTCCCAGACGTCCTAGATGTCCTATATGTGCCTAACGTCCCAGACGTCCCAGATGTCCTAGATGTCCCATATGTCCTTAACGTCCTAGACGTCCCAGAAGTCTCATATGGCCCTAACGTCCCAGACGTCCTAGATGTCCCATATGTCCTTAACGTCCCAGACGTCCCAGCCGTCCTAGATGTCCCATATGTCCTTAACGTCCCAGACGTCCCATATGCCCCATATGTCCCTAACGTCCCAACGTCCCAGATGTTTCATATGTCCCATATGTCCCTAATGTCTCAGGCGTCCCAGATGTCCCATATGTCCCATATGTCCCTAATGTCCCATTCGTCCTGAATGTACCATATGTCCTTAAAGTCCCAGACGTCCCAGACGTCCTAGATGTGCCATATGTCCTTAACGTCCCAGACGTCCCAGATGTCTCATATGACCATAACGTCCCAGACGTCCCAGATGTCCCATATGTTCCATATGTCCCTAATGTCCCAGGCCTCCTAAATGTTCCATATGTCCCTAACGTCCAAGACGTCCTAAATGTCCCATATGTCCCTAACGTTCCAGACGTCCCAGCTGTCCCGTATGTCCCTAACGTCCCGGACGTCCCAGACGTCCTAGTGTCCCATATGTCCCTAACGTCTTAGACGTCCTAGATGTCCTATATGTCCCTAACGTCCCAGACGTCCCAGACGTCCCATCTGTCCTTAATGTCTCAGGCGTCCTAGATGTTTCATATGTCCTTAACGTCCTAGACGTCCCAGAAGTCTCATATGGCCCTAACGTCCCAGACGTCCTAGATGTCCCATATGTCCTAAACGTCCCAGACGTCCCAGACGTCCTAGATGTCCCATATGTCCCTAACGTGCCAGACGTCCTAGATGTCCTATATGTCCCTAACGTCCCAGACGTCCCAGATGTCCCATATGTCTCATATGTCCCTAATGTCCCAGGCGTACTAAATGTCTCGTAATTCCTTAACGTGCCAGACGTCCCAGACGTCCTAGATGTCCTATATGTCCTTAACGTCCCAGACGTCTCAGATGTCCCATATGTCCCTAACGTCCCAGACGTCCCAGATGTAACATATGTCCCATATGTCCCTAACGTCCCAGGCGTCCTAGATGTTCCATATGTCCCTAACGTCCCAGACGTCCTAAATGTCCCATATGTCCCTAACGTCCCAGACGTCCCAGCTGTCCCGTATGTCCTTAACGTCCTAGATGTCCCAGACGTCCTAGATGTCCCATATGTCCCTAACGTCCCAGACGTCCTAGACGTCCCATATGTCCTTAACGTCCCAGACGTCCCAGCTGTCCCGTATGTCCCTAACGTCCCACAGGTGCCAGACGTCCCAGACGTCCTAGATGTCCCATATGTCCTTAGCGTCCTAGATATCCCGGATGTCCCATATGTCCCTAACGTCCCAGACGTCCCAGATGTCCCATATGTCCCATATGTCCTTAATGTTCCAGGCGTCCTAAGTGTTCCATATGTCCCTAACGTCCCAGACGTCCTAAATGTCCCATATGTCCCTAACGTTCCAGACGTCCCAGCTGTCCCGTATGTTCCATATGTCCCTAATGTCCCAGGCGTCCTAAGTCTTCCATATGTCCCTAACGTCCCAGACGTCCTAAATGTCCCATATGTCCCTAACGTCCCAGCTGTCCCGTATGTCCCTAACGTCCCAGACGTCCCAGACGTCCTAGATGTCCCATATGTCCTTAGCGTCCTAGATATCCCGGATGTCCCATATGTCCCTAACGTCCTAGACGTCCCAGATGTCCCATATGTCCCATATGTCCCTAATGTCCCAAACGTCCCAGCTGTCCCGTATGTCCCTAACGTCCCAGACGTCCTAGACGTCCTAGATGTCCCATATGTCCCTAACGTCCCAGCTGTCCCGTATGTCCCTAACGTCCCAGACGTCCTAGACGTCCTAGATGTCCCATATGTCCTTAACGTCCTAGACGTCCCAGATGTCCCATATGTCCCATATGTCCCTAATGTCCCAAACGTCCCAGCTGTCCCGTATGTCCCTAACGTCCCAGACGTCCTAGACGTCCTAGATGTCCCATATGTCCCTAACGTCCCAGACGTCCTAGATGTCCTATATGTCCCTAACGTCCCAGACGTCCCAGATGTCCTAGATGTCCCATATGTCCTTAACGTCCTAGACGTCCCAGATGTCCCATATGTCCCATATGTCCCTAATGTCCCAAACGTCCCAGTTGTCCCGTATGTCCCTAACGTCCCAGACGTCCTAGACGTCCTAGATGTCCCATATGTCCCTAACGTCCCAGACGTCCTAGATGTCCTATATGTGCCTAACGTCCCAGACGTCCCAGATGTCCTAGATGTCCCATATGTCCTTAACGTCCTAGACGTCCCAGAAGTCTCATATGGCCCTAACGTCCCAGACGTCCTAGATGTCCCATATGTCCTTAACGTCCCAGACGTCCCAGCCGTCCTAGATGTCCCATATGTCCTTAACGTCCCAGACGTCCCATATGCCCCATATGTCCCTAACGTCCCAACGTCCCAGATGTTTCATATGTCCCATATGTCCCTAATGTCTCAGGCGTCCCAGATGTCCCATATGTCTTATATGTCCCTAATGTCCCATTCGTCCTGAATGTACCATATGTCCTTAATGTCCCAGACGTCCCAGACGTCCTAGATGTGCCATATGTCCTTAACGTCCCAGACGTCCCAGATGTCTCATATGACCATAACGTCCCAGACGTCCCAGATGTCCCATATGTCCCATATGTCCCTAATGTCCCAGGCCTCCTAAATGTTCCATATGTCCCTAACGTCCAAGACGTCCTAAATGTCCCATATGTCCCTAACGTTCCAGACGTCCCAGCTGTCCCGTATGTCCCTAACGTCCCGGACGTCCCAGACGTCCTAGTGTCCCATAAGTCCCTAACGTCTTAGACGTCCTAGATGTCCTATATGTCCCTAACGTCCCAGACGTCCCAGACGTCCCATCTGTCCTTAATGTCTCAGGCGTCCCAGATGTCCCATCTGTCCTTAATGTCCCAGGCGTGCCAGATGTCCCATATGTCCCATATGTCCTTAATGACCCAGGCGTCCTAAGTGTCCCATATGTTCTTAACTTCCCAGACGTCCCAGACGTAAAAGATGTCCCATATGTCTCTAACGTCCCAGACGTCCCAGATGTCCCATATGTCCCATATGTCCCAAACGTCCCAGGCGTCCTAAATGTCCCATATGTCCTTAACGTCCAAGACGTCCCAGATGTCCCATATGTCCCTAACGTCCCAGACGTCCCAGATGTCCCATATGTCCCATATGTCCCTAACGTCCCATTCGTCCTAAATTTTCCATATGTCCTTAACGTCCCAGACGTCCCAGATGTCCCATCTGTCCTTAATGTCCCAGGCGTCCCAGATGTCTCATATGTCCCATATGTCCTTAATGACCCAGGCGTCCTAAGTGTCTCATATGTCCTTAATTTTCCAGACGTCCCAGACGTCTTAGATGTCCCATATGTCCTTAACGTCCCAGACGTCCCAGATGTCCCATATGTCCCTAACGTCCCAGACGTCTCAGATATCCCATATGTCCCATATGTCCTATATGTCCTTAATGTCCCAGGCGTCCCAGAACTCCCATATGTCCCATATGTCCCTAATGTCCCAGGCGTACTAAATGTCCCATATGACCTTAACGTGCCAGACGTCCCAGACGTCCTAGATGTCCCATATGTCCTTAACGTCCCAGACGTCTCAGATGTCCCATATGTCCCTAACGTCCCAGACGTCCCAGATATACCATATGTCCCATATGTCCCTAATGTCCAGGCGTCCTAGATGTTCCATATGTCCCTAACGTCCCAGACGTCCTAAATGTCCCATATGTCCCTAACGTCCCAGACGTCCCAGCTGTCCCGTATGTCCTTAACGTCCTAGATGTCCCATATGTCCTTAACGTCCCAGACGTCCCAGATGTCCCATATGTCCCTAACGTCCCAGACGTCCCAGATGTCCCATATGTTCCATACGTCCCTAATGTCCCAGGCGTCCTAAGTGTTCCATATGTCCCTAACGTCCCAGACGTCCTAAATGTCCCATATGTCCCTAACGTCCCAGACGTCCCAGCTGTCCCGTATGTCCCTAACGTCCCAGACGTCCCAGACGTCCTAGATGTCCCATATGTCCCTAACGTCCCAGACGTTCTAGATGTCCCAAATGTCCCTAACGTCCCAGACGTCCCAGACGTCCCAGCTGTCCCGTATGTCTTTAACGTCCTAGATGTCCCAGACGTCCTTGATGTCCCATATGTCCCTAACGTCCCAGACGTCCCATATGTCCCATATGTTCCATATGTCCCTAATGTCCCAGGCGTCCTAAGTGTTCCATATGTCCCTAACGTCCCAGACGTCCTAAATGTCCCATATGTCCCTAACGTCCCAGACGTCCCAGCTGTCCCGTATGTCCCTAACGTCCCAGACGTCCCAGACGTCCCAGACGTCCTAGATGTCCCATATGTCCTTAGCGTCCTAGATATCCCGGATGTCCCATATGTCCCTAACGTCCCAGACGTCCCAGATGTCCCATATGTCCCATATGTCCCTAATGTCCCAGGCGTCCTAAGTGTTCCATATGTCCCTAACGTCCCAGACGTCCTAAATGTCCCATATGTCCCTAACGTCCCAGACGCCCCAGCTGTCCCGTATGTTCCATATGTCCCTAATGTCCCAGGCGTCCTAAGTGTTTCATATGTCCCTAACGTCCCAGACGTCCTAAATGTCCAATATGTCGCTAACGTCCCAGACGTCCCAGCTGTCCCGTATGTCCCTAACGTCCCAGACGTCCCAGACGTCCCAGACGTCCCAGACGTCCCAGACGTCCCAGACGTCCCAGACGTCCTAGATGTCCTATATGTCCCTAACGTCCCAGACGTCTCAGATGTCCTAGATGTCCCATATGTCCTTAACGTCGCAGACGTCCTATATGCCCCATATGTCCCTAACGTCCCAAGGTCCCAGATGTTTCATATGTCCCATATGTCCCTAATGTCTCAGGCGTCCCAGATGTCCCATATGTCCCATATGTCCCTAATGTCCCATTCGTCCTGAATGTACCATATGTCCTTAATGTCCCAGACGTCCCAGACGTCCTAGATGTGCCTTATGTCCTTAACGTCCCAAACGTCCCAGATGTCTCATATGACCATAACGTCCCAGACGTCCCAGATGTCCCATATGTCCCATATGTCCCTAATGTCCCAGGCCTCCTAAATGTTCCATATGTCCGTAACGTCCAAGACGTCCTAAATGTCCCATATGTCCCTAACGTTCCAGACGTCCCAGCTGTCCCGTATGTCCCTAACGTCCCGGACGTCCAGACGTCCTAGTGTCCCATATGTCCCTAACGTCTTAGACGTCCTAGATGTTCTATATGTCCCTAACGTCCCAGACGTCCCAGACGTCCCATCTGTCCTTAATGTCTTAGGCGTCCCAGATGTCCCATCTGTCCTTAATGTCCCAGGCGTGCCAGATGTCCCATATGTCCCATATGTCCTTAATGACCCAGGCGTCCTAAGTGTCCCATACGTTCTTAACTTCCCAGACGTCCCAGACGTAATAGATGTCCCATATGTCCTTAACGTCCTAGACGTCCCAGATGTCCCATATGTCCCTAACGTCCCAGGCGTCCTAAATTTCCCATACGTCCTTAACGTCCCAGACGTCCCAGATGTCCCATATGTCCCTAACGTCCCAGACGTCCCAGATGTCCCATATGTCCCTAACGTCCCAAACGTCCCAGATGTCCCATATGTCCCATATGTCCCAAACGTCCCAGGCGTCCTAAATGTCCCATATGTCCTTAACGTCCAAGACGTCCCAGATGTCCCATATGTCCCTAACGCCCAGACGTCCCAGATGTCCCATATGTCCCATATGTCCCTAACGTCCCAGGCGTCCTAAATTTCCCATATGTCCCTAACGTCCCAGACGTCCCAGATGTCCCATATGTCCCATATGTCCCTAACGTCCCAGACGTCCTAGATGTCCCATATGTCCTTAACGTCCCAGACGTCCCAGATGTCCCATATGTCCCTAACGTCCCAGACGTCTCAGATGTCCCATATGTCCCATATGTCCTTAACGTCTTAGGCGTCCTAAATGTCCCATATATCCTTAACGTCCCAGACGTCCCAGATGTCCCAAATGTTTCTAACGTCTCAGACGTCCTAGATGTTCCATATGCCCCTAACGTCCCAGACGTCCTAAATGTCCCATATGTTCCTAACGTCTCAGACGTCCCAACTGTCCCGTATGTCCCTAACGTCCCAGACGTCCCAGACGTCCCAGACGTCCTAGATGTCCCATATGTCCTTAGCGTCCCAGACGTCCCAGACGTCCCATATGTCCCTAACTTCCCAGACGTCCCAGATGTCCCATATGTCCCATATGTCCCTAATGTCCCAGGCGTCCAATATGTCCCATATGTCCCTAACGTCCCAGACGTCCCAGACGTCCTAGATGTCCCATATGTCCTTAACGTCCCTAACGTCCCAGATGTCTCATATGTTCCTAACGTCCCAGCCGTCCCAAATGTCCCATATGTCCCATATGTCCCATATGTCGCTAATGTCCCAGGCGTCCCAGATGTCCCATATGTCCCATATGTCCGTAATATCCCAGGCGTCCTAAATGTTCCATATGTCTTTAACGTCCCATACGTCTTAGATGTCCTTAACGTACCAGACATCCCAGATGTCCCAGATGTCCCTAACGCCCCAGACGTCTTAGATGTCCCATATTACCCATAGGTCCCTAACGTCCCAGACGTCCTAAATGTCCCATATGTCCCTAGAGTCCAAGACGTCCCAGCTGTCCCGTATGACCCTAACGTCCCAGACGTCTCAGACGTCCTAGATGTCCCATATGTTTTTAACGTCCCAGACGTCCTAGATAGCTTATATGTCCTTAACGTCCCAGACGTCCTAAAAGTCCCATATGTTCCTAACGTCCCAGACGTCCTAAAAGTCCCATATGTTCCTAACGTCCCATACGTCTTAGATGTCCTTAACGTACCAGACATCCCAGATGTCCCATATGTCCCTAACGCCCCAGACGTCTTAGATGTCCCATATGTCCCATAGGTCCCTAACGTCCCAGACGTCCTAAATGTCCCATATGTCCCTAGAGTCCAAGACGTCCCAGCTGTCGCGTATGACCCTAACGTCCCAGACGTCCCAGATGTCCCATATGTCCCATATGTCCCTAGTGTCCCAGGCGTCCCAGATGTCCCATATGTCCCTAACGTCCCAGACGTCCTAAAAGTTCCATATGTTCCTAACGTCCCAGACGTCCTAACTGTTCCGTATGTCCCTAACGTCCCAGACGTCCCAGACGTCCTAGATGTCCCATATGTCCTTAACGTCCCAAACGTCTCAGATGTCCCATATGTCCTTAACGTCCCAGACGTCCCAGATGTCCCATATGTTCAATATGTCCCTAATGTCCCAGGCGTCCTAAATGTCCCATATGTCTTTAACGTCCCAAACGTCCCATATGTCCCATATGACCTTAATGTCCCAGGCGTCCCAGAAGTCCCATATGTCCCATATGTCCCTAATGTCCCAGGCGTCCTAAATGTCTTATATGTCCTTAACGTCCCAGACGTCCCAGACGTCCTAGATGTCCCATATGTCCTAAACGTCCCAGACGTCCCAGACGTCCTAGATGTCCCATATGTCCCTAACGTCCCAGACGTCCCAGCTGTCCCGTATGTCTTTAACGTCCTAGATGTCCCAGACGTCCTTGATGTCCCATATGTCCCTAACGTCCCAGACGTCCCATATGTCCCATATGTTCCATATGTCCCTAATGTCCCAGGCGTCCTAAGTGTTCCATATGTCCCTAACGTCCCAGACGTCCTAAATGTCCCATATGTCCCTAACGTCCCAGACGTCCCAGCTGTCCCGTATGTCCCTAACGTCCCAGACGTCCCAGACGTCCCAGACGTCCTAGATGTCCCATATGTCCTTAGCGTCCTAGATATCCCGGATGTCCCATATGTCCCTAACGTCCCAGACGTCCCAGATGTCCCATATGTCCCATATGTCCCTAATGTCCCAGGCGTCCTAAGTGTTCCATATGTCCCTAACGTCCCAGACGTCCTAAATGTCCCATATGTCCCTAACGTCCCAGACGCCCCAGCTGTCCCGTATGTTCCATATGTCCCTAATGTCCCAGGCGTCCTAAGTGTTCCATATGTCCCTAACGTCCCAGACGTCCTAAATGTCCAATATGTCGCTAACGTCCCAGACGTCCCAGCTGTCCCGTATGTCCCTAACGTCCCAGACGTCCCAGACGTCCCAGACGTCCCAGACGTCCCAGACGTCCCAGACGTCCCAGACGTCCTAGATGTCCTATATGTCCCTAACGTCCCAGACGTCTCAGATGTCCTAGATGTCCCATATGTCCTTAACGTCGCAGACGTCCTATATGCCCCATATGTCCCTAACGTCCCAAGGTCCCAGATGTTTCATATGTCCCATATGTCCCTAATGTCTCAGGCGTCCCAGATGTCCCATATGTCCCATATGTCCCTAATGTCCCATTCGTCCTGAATGTACCATATGTCCTTAATGTCCCAGACGTCACAGACGTCCTAGATGTGCCTTATGTCCTTAACGTCCCAAACGTCCCAGATGTCTCATATGACCATAACGTCCCAGACGTCCCAGATGTCCCATATGTCCCATATGTCCCTAATGTCCCAGGCCTCCTAAATGTTCCATATGTCCGTAACGTCCAAGACGTCCTAAATGTCCCATATGTCCCTAACGTTCCAGACGTCCCAGCTGTCCCGTATGTCCCTAACGTCCCGGACGTCCAGACGTCCTAGTGTCCCATATGTCCCTAACGTCTTAGACGTCCTAGATGTTCTATATGTCCCTAACGTCCCAGACGTCCCAGACGTCCCATCTGTCCTTAATGTCTTAGGCGTCCCAGATGTCCCATCTGTCCTTAATGTCCCAGGCGTGCCAGATGTCCCATATGTCCCATATGTCCTTAATGACCCAGGCGTCCTAAGTGTCCCATACGTTCTTAACTTCCCAGACGTCCCAGACGTAATAGATGTCCCATATGTCCTTAACGTCCTAGACGTCCCAGATGTCCCATATGTCCCTAACGTCCCAGGCGTCCTAAATTTCCCATACGTCCTTAACGTCCCAGACGTCCCAGATGTCCCATATGTCCCTAACGTCCCAGACGTCCCAGATGTCCCATATGTCCCTAACGTCCCAAACGTCCCAGATGTCCCATATGTCCCATATGTCCCAAACGTCCCAGGCGTCCTAAATGTCCCATATGTCCTTAACGTCCAAGACGTCCCAGATGTCCCATATGTCCCTAACGCCCAGACGTCCCAGATGTCCCATATGTCCCATATGTCCCTAACGTCCCAGGCGTCCTAAATTTCCCATATGTCCCTAACGTCCCAGACGTCCCAGATGTCCCATATGTCCCATATGTCCCTAACGTCCCAGACGTCCTAGATGTCCCATATGTCCTTAACGTCCCAGACGTCCCAGATGTCCCATATGTCCCTAACGTCCCAGACGTCTCAGATGTCCCATATGTCCCATATGTCCTTAACGTCTTAGGCGTCCTAAATGTCCCATATATCCTTAACGTCCCAGACGTCCCAGATGTCCCAAATGTTTCTAACGTCTCAGACGTCCTAGATGTTCCATATGCCCCTAACGTCCCAGACGTCCTAAATGTCCCATATGTTCCTAACGTCTCAGACGTCCCAACTGTCCCGTATGTCCCTAACGTCCCAGACGTCCCAGACGTCCTAGATGTCCCATATGTCCTTAGCGTCCCAGACGTCCCAGACGTCCCATATGTCCCTAACTTCCCAGACGTCCCAGATGTCCCATATGTCCCATATGTCCCTAATGTCCCAGGCGTCCAATATGTCCCATATGTCCCTAACGTCCCAGACGTCCCAGACGTCCTAGATGTCCCATATGTCCTTAACGTCCCTAACGTCCCAGATGTCTCATATGTTCCTAACGTCCCAGCCGTCCCAAATGTCCCATATGTCCCATATGTCCCATATGTCGCTAATGTCCCAGGCGTCCCAGATGTCCCATATGTCCCATATGTCCGTAATATCCCAGGCGTCCTAAATGTTCCATATGTCTTTAACGTCCCATACGTCTTAGATGTCCTTAACGTACCAGACATCCCAGATGTCCCAGATGTCCCTAACGCCCCAGACGTCTTAGATGTCCCATATTACCCATAGGTCCCTAACGTCCCAGACGTCCTAAATGTCCCATATGTCCCTAGAGTCCAAGACGTCCCAGCTGTCCCGTATGACCCTAACGTCCCAGACGTCTCAGACGTCCTAGATGTCCCATATGTTTTTAACGTCCCAGACGTCCTAGATAGCTTATATGTCCTTAACGTCCCAGACGTCCTAAAAGTCCCATATGTTCCTAACGTCCCAGACGTCCTAAAAGTCCCATATGTTCCTAACGTCCCATACGTCTTAGATGTCCTTAACGTACCAGACATCCCAGATGTCCCATATGTCCCTAACGCCCCAGACGTCTTAGATGTCCCATATGTCCCATAGGTCCCTAACGTCCCAGACGTCCTAAATGTCCCATATGTCCCTAGAGTCCAAGACGTCCCAGCTGTCGCGTATGACCCTAACGTCCCAGACGTCCCAGATGTCCCATATGTCCCATATGTCCCTAGTGTCCCAGGCGTCCCAGATGTCCCATATGTCCCTAACGTCCCAGACGTCCTAAAAGTTCCATATGTTCCTAACGTCCCAGACGTCCTAACTGTTCCGTATGTCCCTAACGTCCCAGACGTCCCAGACGTCCTAGATGTCCCATATGTCCTTAACGTCCCAAACGTCTCAGATGTCCCATATGTCCTTAACGTCCCAGACGTCCCAGATGTCCCATATGTTCAATATGTCCCTAATGTCCCAGGCGTCCTAAATGTCCCATATGTCTTTAACGTCCCAAACGTCCCATATGTCCCATATGACCTTAATGTCCCAGGCGTCCCAGAAGTCCCATATGTCCCATATGTCCCTAATGTCCCAGGCGTCCTAAATGTCTTATATGTCCTTAACGTCCCAGACGTCCCAGACGTCCTAGATGTCCCATATGTCCTAAACGTCCCAGACGTCCCAGACGTCCTAGATGTCCCATATGTCCCTAACGTGCCAGACGTCCTAGATGTCCTATATGTCAATAACGTCCCAGACGTCCCAGACGTCCCAGATGTCCCAAATGTCTCATATGTCCCTAATGTCCCAGGCGTACTAAATGTCCCGTAAGTCCTTAACGTGCCAGACGTCCCAGACGTCCTAGATGTCCTATATGTGCTTAACGTCCCAGACGTCTCAGATGTCCCATATGTCCCCAACGTCCCAGACGTCCCAGATGTAACATATGTCCCATATGTCCCTAATGTCCCAGGCGTCCTAGATGTTCCATATGTCCCTAACGTCCCAGACGTCCTAAATGCCCCATATGTCCCTAACGTCCCAGACGTCCTAGATGTCCCAGACGTCCTAGATGTCCCATATGTCCCTAACGTCCCAGACGTCCTAGACGTCCCATATGTCCTTAACGTCCCAGACGTCCCAGATGTTCCATATGTCCCTAATGTCCCAGGCGTCTTTAGTGTTCCATATGTCCCTAACGTCCCAGACGTCCTAAATGTCCCATATGTCCCTAACGTCCCAGACGTCCCAGCTGTTCCGTATGTCCCTAACGTTTCAGACGTCCCAGACGTCCTGGATGGTCCCATACGTCCCTAACGTCCCAGACGTCCCAGATGTCCCAAATGTCCCTAACGTCCCAGACGTCCCAGATGTCCCATATGTCCCATATGTCCCTAATGTCCCAGACGTCCCAGATGTCCCATATGTCCCTAACGTCCCAGACGTCCCAGATGTCCCATATGTCCCTAACGTCCTAGACGTCCTAGATGTCCCCATACATTCCTTAACGTCTCAGACGTCCCATATGCCCCATATGTCCCTAACGTCCCAGACGTCCAGATGTCCCATATGTCCCATATGTCCCTAATGTCCCAAGCGTTCCAGATGTCCCATATGTCCTATATGTCCCTAATGTCTTAGGCGTCCTAAATGTCCCATATGTTCTTAACGTCCCAGACGTCCCAGACGTCCTAGATGTCCCACATGTCCTTAACGTCCCAGACGTCCCAGATATCCCATCTGTCCCTAACGTCCCAGACGTCCCAGATGTTCCATATGTCCCATATGTCCCTAATGTCCCCAAGCGTCCTAGATGTTCCATATGTCTCTAACGTCCCAGACGTCCTAAAAGTCCCATATGTCCTTAAAGTCCCAGACGTCCCAGCTGTCCCGTATGTCCATAACGTCGCAGACGTCCCAGACGTCCATATGTCCCATATGTCCCTAAATGTCCCAGGCGTCCCAGACGTCCCAGCTGTCCCATATGTCCTTAACGTCCCAGACGTCCCAGACGTCTTAGATGTCCCATATGTCCCTAACGTCCCAGACGTCCCAGATGTCCCATATGTCCCATATGTCCCTAATGTCCCAAGCGTCCCAGTTGTCCCAGATGTCCCATATGTCCCTAACGTCCCAGACGTCCCAGCTGGCCCGTATGTTCCTAACGTCCCAGACGTCCCACACGTCCTAGATGTCCCATATGTCCCTTACCTGCCAGATGTCTTAGATGTCCCATATGTCCCATATGTCCCTAATGTCTCAGGCGTACTAAATGTCCCATATATCCTTAACGTCCCAGACGTCCCAGACGTCCTAGATGTCCCATATGTCCTTAACGTCCCAGACGTCTCAGATGTCCCATATGTCCCTAACGTTCCAGACGTCCCAAATGTCCCTTATGTCCCATATGCCCCTAATGTCCCAGGCGTCCTAGATGATCCATATGTCCCTAACGTCCCAGACGTCCTAAATGTCCCATATGTCCCTAACGTCCCAGACGTCCCAGCTGTCCCAGGCGTCCTAAGTGTTCCATATGTCCCTAACGTCCCAGACGTCCTAAATGTCCCATATGTCCCTAACGTCCCAGACGTCCTAGTCGTCCCATATGTCCTTAACGTCTCAGACGTCCCAGATGTCCCATATGTTCCATATGTCCCTAATGTCCCAGGCGTCCTAAGTGTCCCATATGTCCCTAACTTCCAGACGTCCCAGTTGTCCCAGGCGTCCTAAGTGTTCCATATGTCCCTAACGTCCCAGACGTCCTAAATGTCCCATATGTCCCTAATGTCCCAGACGTCCCAGCTGTCCCGTATGTCCCTAACGTCCCAGACGCCCCAGACGTCCTAGATGTCCCAAATGTCCCTAACGTCCCAGACGTCCAAGATGTCCCATATGTCCCAAACGTCCCAGACGTCCCAGATGTCCAATATGTCCCATATGTCCCTAATGTTCCAGACGTCCCACATGTCCCATATGTCCCTAACGTCCCAGACGTTCCAGATGTCCCATATGTCCTAACGTCTTAGACGTCCTAGATGTCCCATACGTCCTTAACGTCCCAGACGACCCAGATGCCCCATATGTCCCTAAAGTCCCCAGATGTACCAGATGTCCCATATGTCCCATGTGTCCCTAATGTCCCAGGCGTCCTAAGTGTCCCATATGTCCCTAACTTCCCAGACGTCCCAGTTGTCCCAGGCGTCCTAAGTGTTCCATATGTCCCTAACGTCCCAGACGTCCTAAATGTCCCATATGTCCCTAACGTCCCAGACGTCCCAGCTGTCCCGTATGTCCCTAACGTCCCAGACGTCCCAGACGTCCTAGATGTCCCATATGTCCCTAACGTCCCAGACGTCCTAGTCGTCCCATATGTCCTTAACGTCTCAGACGTCCCAGATGTCCCATATGTTCCATATGTCCCTAATGTCCCAGGCGTCCTAAGTGTCCCATATGTCCCTAACTTCCCAGACGTCCCAGTTATCCCAGGCGTCCTAAGTGTTCCATATGTCCCTAACGTCCCAGACGTCCTAAATGTCCCATATGTCCCTAACGTCCCAGACGTCCCAGCTGTCCCGTATGTCCCTAACGTCCCAGACGTCCAGACGTCCTAGATGTCCCTAACGTCCCAGACGTCCAAGATGTCCCATATGTCCCAAACGTCCCAGACGTCCCAGATGTCCAATATGTCCCATATGTCCCTAATGTTCCAGACGTCCCACATGTCCCATATGTCCCTAACGTCCCAGACGTTCCAGATGTCCCATATGTCCCTAACGTCTTAGACGTCCTAGATGTCCCATACGTCCTTAACGTCCCAGACGACCCAGATGCCCCATATGTCCCTAAAGTCCCAGATGTACCAGATGTCCCATATGTCCCATGTGTCCCTAATGTCTCAAGCGTCCTAAATGTCCCATATGTTCTTAACGTCCCAGACGTCCCAGACGTCCTAGATGTCCCACATGTCCTTAACGTCCCAGACGTCCCAGATGTCCTAGATGTCCCATATGTCCTTAACGTCCCAAACGTCCTAGATGTCCCATATGTTCTTAACGTCCCAGACGTCCCAGAAGTCCTAGATGTCCCACATGTCCTTAACGTCCCAGACGTCCCAGATGTCCTAGATGTCCCATATGTCCTTAACGTCCCAAACGTCCTAGATGTCCCATATGTCCTTAACGTCCTAGCCGTACCAGATGTCTCATATGTCTCTAACGTCCCAGACGTAACTGATGTCCCATATGTCCCTAAGGTCCCAGGCGTCCCAGATGTCCCATATGTCCCATATGTCCCAGGCGTACTAAATGTCCCATATGTCCTTAACGTCCCAGACGTCTCAGATGTCTCATGTATCCCTAACGTCCTTGACGTCCTAGATGTCCCATATGTCCCTAACGTCCCAGACGTCCCAGATGTCCCATATGTCCATATGTCTCTAATGTCCCAGACGTCCCAGATGTCCCATATGTCCCTAACGTCCCAGACGTCTTAGCTGTCCCGTATAATCCTAACGCCCCAGACGTCCCAGACGTCCCATATGTCCCCATATGTCTCTAATGTCCCAGACGTCCCAGATGTCGCATATGTCCCTAACGTCCCAGACGTCTCAGATGTTCCATATGTCCCTAACGTCCCAGACGTCCCAGATGTCCCATATGTCCCTAACGTCCCAGACGTCCCAGATGTCCCATCTGTCCTTAATGTCCCAGGCGTCCCAGATGTCCCATATGTCCCATATGTCTCTAATGTCCAGGACGTCTCAGATGTCCCATATGTCCCTAACGTCCCAGGCGTCCTAATTTCCCATATGTCTTGAACGTCCCAGACGTCCCAGATGTCCCATCTGTCCTTAATGTCCAGCGTCTCAGATGTCTCATATGTCCCATATGTCCTTAATGACCCAGGCGTCCTAAGTGTCTCATATGTCCTTAATTTTCCAGACGTCCCAGACGTCCTAGATGTCCCATATGTCCTTAACGTCCCAGACGTCCCAGATGTCCCATATGTCCTAACGTCCCAGACGTCTCAGATGTCCCATATGTCCCATATGTCCTATATGTCCTAAATGTCCCAGGCGTCCCAGAACTCCCATATGTCCCATATGTCCCTAATGTCCCAGGCGTACTAAATGTCCCATATGACCTAACGTGCCAGACGTCCCAGACGTCCTAGATGTCCATATGTCCTTAACGTCCCAGACGTCTCAGATGTCCCATATGTCCCTTAACGTCCCAGGACGTCCCAGATATACCATATGTCCCATATGTCCCTAATGTCCAGGCGTCCTAGATGTTCCATATGTCACCTAACGTCCCAGACGTCCTAAATGTCCCATATGTCCCTAACGTCCCAGACGTCCCAGCTGTCCCGTATGTCCTTAACGTCCTAGATGTCCCATATGTCCCTAACGTCCCAGACGTCCTAGACGTCCCATATGTCCTTAACGTCCCAGACGTCCCAGATGTCCCATATGTCCCTAACGTCCCAGACGTCCCAGATGTCCCATATGTTCCATACGTCGATAATGTCCCAGGCGTCCTAAGTGTTCCATATGTCCCTAACGTCCCAGACGTCCTAAATGTCCCATATGTCCCTAACGTCCCAGACGTCCCAGCTGTCCCGTAGGTCCCTAACGTCCCAGACGTCCCAGACGTCCTAGATGTCCCATATGTCCCTAACGTCCCAGACGTCCCAGATGTCCCAAATGTCCCTAACGTCCCAGACGTCCCAGACGTCCCAGCTGTCCCGTAGGTCTTTAACGTCCTAGATGTCCCAGACGTCCTTGATGTCCCATATGTCCCTAACGTCCCAGACGTCCCATATGTCCCATATGTTCCATATGTCCCTAATGTCCCAGGCGTCCTAAGTGTTCCATATGTCCCTAACGTCCCAGACGTCCTAAATGTCCCATATGTCCCTAACGTCCCAGACGTCCCAGACGTCCCAGACGTCCTAGATGTCCCATATGTCCTTAGCGTCCTAGATATCCCGGATGTCCCATATGTCCCTAACGTCCCAGACGTCCCAGATGTCCCATATGTCCCATATGTCCCTAATGTCCCAGGCGTCCTAAGTGTTCCATATGTCCCTAACGTCCCAGACGTCCTAAATGTCCCATATGTCCCTAACGTCCCAGACGTCCCAGCTGTCCCGTATGTTCCATATGTCCCTAATGTCCCAGGCGTCGTAAGTGTTCCATATGTCCCTAACGTCCCAGACGTCCTAAATGTCTCATATGTCCCTAACGTCCCAGGCGTCCCAGCTGTCCCGTATGTCCCTAACGTCCCAGACGTCCCAGACGTCCCAGACGTCCCAGACGTCCCAGACGTCCTAGATGTCCCATATGTCCTTAGCGTCCTAGATATCCCGGATGTTCCATATGTCCCTAACGCCCCAGACGTCCCAGATGTCCCATATGCCCCATATGTCCCTAATGTCCCAAACGTCCCAGCTGTACCGTATGTCCCTAACGTCCCAGACGTCCTAGACGTCCTAGATGTCCCATATGTCCCTAACGTCCCAGCTGTCCCGTATGTCCCTAACGTCCCAGACGTCCTAGACGTCCTAGATGTCCCATATGTCCCTAACGTCCCAGACGTCCTAGATGTCCTATATGTCCCTAACGTCCCAGACGTCCCAGATGTCCTAGATGTCCCATATGTCCTTAACGTCCTAGACGTCCCAGATGTCTCATATGGCCCTAACGTCCCAGACGTCCTAGATGTCCCATATGTCCTTAACGTCCCAGACGTCCTATATGCCCCATATGTCCCTAACTTCCCAACGTCCCAGATGTTTCATATGTCCAATATGTCCCTAATGTCTCAGGCGTCCCAGATGTCCCATATGTCCCTAATGTCCCATTCGTCCTGAATGTACCATATGTCCTTAATGCCCCAGACGTCCCAGACGTCCTAGATGTGCTTTATGTCCTTAACGTCCCAAACGTCCCAGATGTCTCATATGACCATAACGTCCCAGACGTCCCAGATGTCCCATATGTCCCATATGTTCAATATGTCCCTAATGTCCCAGGCGTCCTAAATGTCCCATATGTCTTTAACGTCCCAAACGTCCCATATGTCCCATATAACCTTAATGTCCCAGGCGTCCCAGAAGTCCCATATGTCCCATATGTCCCTAATGTCCCAGGCGTCCTAAATGTCTTATATGTCCTTAACGTCCCAGACGTCCCAGACGTCCTAGATGTCCCATATGTCCTAAACGTCCCAGACGTCCCAGACGTCCTAGATGTCCCATATGTCCCTAACGTGCCAGACGTCCTAGATGTCCTATATGTCAATAACGTCCCAGACGTCCCAGACGTCCCAGATGTCCCATATGTCTCATATGTCCCTAATGTCCCAGGCGTACTAAATGTCCCGTAAGTCCTTAACGTGCCAGACGTCCCAGACGTCCTAGATGTCCTATATGTGCTTAACGTCCCAGAGGTCTCAGATGTCCCATATGTCCCCAACGTCCCAGACGTCCCAGATGTAACATATGTCCCATATGTCCCTAATGTCCCAGGCGTCCTAGATGTTCCATATGTCCCTAACGTCCCAGACGTCCTAAATGCCCCATATGTCCCTAACGTCCCAGACGTCCCAGCTGTCCCGTATGTCCTTAACGTCCTAGATGTCCCAGACGTCCTAGATGTCCCATATGTCCCTAACGTCCCAGACGTCCTAGACGTCCCATATGTCCTTAACGTCCCAGACGTCCCAGATGTTCCATATGTCCCTAATGTCCCAGGCGTCTTTAGTGTTCCATATGTCCCTAACGTCCCAGACGTCCTAAATGTTCCATATGTCCCTAACGTCCCAGACGTCTCAGCTGTTCCGTATGTCCCTAACGTCCCAGACGTCCCAGACGTCCTGGATGTCCCATATGTCCCTAACGTCCCAGACGTCCCAGATGTCCCAAATGTCCCTAACGTCCCAGACGTCCCAGATGTCCCATATGTCCTATATGTCCCTAATGTCCCAGACGTCCCAGATGTTCCATATGTCCCTAACGTCCCAGACGTCCCAGATGTCCCATATGTCCCTAACGTCCTAGACGTCCTAGATGTCCCATACGTCCCTAACGTCCCAGACGTCCCAGATGTCCCATATGTCCCTAACGTCCCAGACGTCTCAGATGTCCCATATGTCCCATATGTCCTATATGTCCTAAATGTCCCAGGCGTCCCAGAACTCCCATATGTCCCATATGTCCCTAATGTCCCAGGCGTACTAAATGTCCCATATGACCTTAACGTGCCAGACGTCCCAGACGTCCTAGATGTCCCATATGTCCTTAACGTTCCAGACGTCTCAGATGTCCCATATGTCCCTAACGTCCCAGACGTCCCAGATATACCATATGTCCCATATGTCCCTAATGTCCAGGCGTCCTAGATGTTCCATATGTCCCTAACGTCCCAGACGTCCTAAATGTCCCATATGTCCCTAACGTCCCAGACGTCCCAGCTGTCCCGTATGTCCTTAACGTCCTAGATGTCCCATATGTCCCTAACGTCCCAGACGTCCTAGACGTCCCATATGTCCTTAACGTCCCAGACGTCCCAGATGTCCCATATGTCCCTAACGTCCCAGACGTCCCAGATGTCCCATATGTTCCATACGTCGATAATGTCCCAGGCGTCCTAAGTGTTCCATATGTCCCTAACGTCCCAGACGTCCTAAATGTCCCATATGTCCCTAACGTCCCAGACGTCCCAGCTGTCCCGTATGTCCCTAACGTCCCAGACGTCCCAGACGTCCTAGATGTCCCATATGTCCCTAACGTCCCAGACGTCCCAGATGTCCCAAATGTCCCTAACGTCCCAAACGTCCCAGACGTCCCAGCTGTCCCGTAGGTCTTTAACGTCCTAGATGTCCCAGACGTCCTTGATGTCCCATATGTCCCTAACGTCCCAGACGTCCCATATGTCCCATATGTTCCATATGTCCCTAATGTCCCAGGCGTCCTAAGTGTTCCATATGTCCCTAACGTCCCAGACGTCCTAAATGTCCCATATGTCCCTAACGTCCCAGACGTCCCAGACGTCCCAGACGTCCTAGATGTCCCATATGTCCTTAGCG
Organism: Agriotes lineatus; assembly: GCA_940337035.1. Classification (NCBI taxonomy): domain Eukaryota; kingdom Metazoa; phylum Arthropoda; class Insecta; order Coleoptera; family Elateridae; genus Agriotes; species Agriotes lineatus. Next base: position 85,735 of record CALNHX010002699.1, read on the forward strand.
TCCTAGATATCCCGGATGTCCCATATGTCCCTAACGTCCCAGACGTCCCAGATGTCCCATATGTCCCATATGTCCCTAATGTCCCAGGCGTCCTAAGTGTTCCATATGTCCCTAACGTCCCAGACGTCCTAAATGTCCCATATGTCCCTAACGTCCCAGACGTCCCAGCTATCCCGTATGTTCCATATGTCCCTAATGTCCCAGGCGTCGTAAGTGTTCCATATGTCCCTAACGTCCCAGACGTCCTAAATGTCCCATATGTCCCTAACGTCCCAGACGTCCCAGCTGTCCCGTATGTCCCTAACGTCCCAGACGTCCCAGACGTCCCAGACGTCCCAGACGTCCCAGACGTCCTAGATGTCCCATATGTCCTTAGCGTCCTAGATATCCCGGATGTTCCATATGTCCCTAACGCCCCAGACGTCTAAGATGTCCCATATGCCCCATATGTCCCTAATGTCCCAAACGTCCCAGCTGTACCGTATGTCCCTAACGTCCCAGACGTCCTAGACGTCCTAGATGTCCCATATGTCCCTAACGTCCCAGCTGTCCCGTATGTCCCTAACGTCCCAGACGTCCTAGACGTCCTAGATGTCCCATATGTCCCTAACGTCCCAGACGTCCTAGATGTCCTATATGTCCCTAACGTCCCAGACGTCCCAGATGTCCTAGATGTCCCATATGTCCTTAACGTCCTAGACGTCCCAGATGTCTCATATGGCCCTAACGTCCCAGACGTCCTAGATGTCCCATATGTCCTTAACGTCCCAGACGTCCTATATGCCCCATATGTCCCTAACTTCCCAACGTCCCAGATGTTTCATATGTCCAATATGTCCCTAATGTCTCAGGCGTCCCAGATGTCCCATATGTCCCTAATGTCCCATTCGTCCTGAATGTACCATATGTCCTTAATGCCCCAGACGTCCCAGACGTCCTAGATGTGCCTTATGTCCTTAACGTCCCAAACGTCCCAGATGTCTCATATGACCATAACGTCCCAGACGTCCCAGATGTCCCATATGTCCCATATGTTCAATATGTCCCTAATGTCCCAGGCGTCCTAAATGTCCCATATGTCTTTAACGTCCCAAACGTCCCATATGTCCCATATAACCTTAATGTCCCAGGCGTCCCAGAAGTCCCATATGTCCCATATGTCCCTAATGTCCCAGGCGTCCTAAATGTCTTATATGTCCTTAACGTCCCAGACGTCCCAGACGTCCTAGATGTCCCATATGTCCTAAACGTCCCAGACGTCCCAGACGTCCTAGATGTCCCATATGTCCCTAACGTGCCAGACGTCCTAGATGTCCTATATGTCAATAACGTCCCAGACGTCCCAGACGTCCCAGATGTCCCATATGCCTCATATGTCCCTAATGTCCCAGGCGTACTAAATGTCCCGTAAGTCCTTAACGTGCCAGACGTCCCAGACGTCCTAGATGTCCTATATGTGCTTAACGTCCCAGAGGTCTCAGATGTCCCATATGTCCCCAACGTCCCAGACGTCCCAGATGTAACATATGTCCCATATGTCCCTAATGTCCCAGGCGTCCTAGATGTTCCATATGTCCCTAACGTCCCAGACGTCCTAAATGCCCCATATGTCCCTAACGTCCCAGACGTCCCAGCTGTCCCGTATGTCCTTAACGTCCTAGATGTCCCAGACGTCCTAGATGTCACATATGTCCCTAACGTCCCAGACGTCCTAGACGTCCCATATGTCCTTAACGTCCCAGACGTCCCAGATGTTCCATATGTCCCTAATGTCCCAGGCGTCTTTAGTGTTCCATATGTCCCTAACGTCCCAGACGTCCTAAATGTTCCATATGTCCCTAACGTCCCAGACGTCTCAGCTGTTCCGTATGTCCCTAACGTCCCAGACGTCCCAGACGTCCTGGATGTCCCATATGTCCCTAACGTCCCAGACGTCCCAGATGTCCCAAATGTCCCTAACGTCCCAGACGTCCCAGATGTCCCATATGTCCTATATGTCCCTAATGTCCCAGACGTCCCAGATGTTCCATATGTCCCTAACGTCCCAGACGTCCCAGATGTCCCATATGTCCCTAACGTCCTAGACGTCCTAGATGTCCCATACGTCCTTAACGTCTCAGACGTCCCATATGCCCCATATGTCCCTAACGTCCCAGACGTCCCAGATGTCCCATATGTCCCATATGTCCCTAATGTCCCAAGCGTTCCAGATGTCCCATATGTCCCATATGTCCCTAATGTCTCAGGCGTCCTAAATGTCCCATATGTTCTTAACGTCCCAGACGTCCCAGACGTCCTAGATGTCCCACATGTCCTTAACGACCCAGACGTCCAAGATGTCCCATCTGTCCCTAACGTCCCAGACATCCCAGATGTTCCATATGTCCCATATGTCACTAATGTCCCAAGCGTCCTAGATGTTCCATATGTCTCTAACGTCCCAGACATCCTAAAAGTCCCATATGTCCTTAAAGTCCCAGACGTCCCAGCTGTCCCGTATGTCCCTAACGTCGCAGACGTCCCAGACGTCCCATATGTCCCATATGTCCCTAAATGTCCCAGGCGTCCCAGACGTCCCAGCTGTCCCATATGTCCTTAACGTCACAGACGTCCCAGACGTCTTAGATGTCCCATATGTCCCTAACGTCCCAGACGTCCCAGATGTCCCATATGTCCCATATGTCCCTAATGTCCCAGGCGTCCCAGTTGTCCCAGATGTCCCATATGTCCCTAACGTCCCAGACGTCCCAGCTGGCCCGTATGTTCCTAACGTCCCAGATGTCCCACACGTCTTAGATGTCCCATATGTCCCTTACCTGCCAGACGTCTTAGATGTCCCATATGTCCCATATGTCCCTAATGTCTCAGGCGTACTAAATGTCCCATATATCCTTAACGTCCCAGACGTCCCAGACGTCCTAGATGTCCCATATGTCCTTAACGTCCCAGACGTCTCAGATGTCCCATATGTCCCTAACGTCCCAGACGTCCCAAATGTCCCATATGTCCCATATGCCCCTAATGTCCCAGGCGTCCTAGATGATCCATATGTCCCTAACGTCCCAGACGTCCTAAATGTCCCATATGTCCCTAACGTCCCAGACGTCCCAGCTGTTCCGTATGTCCTTAACGTCTCAAATGTTTCAGACGTCCTAGATGTCCCATATGTCCCTAACGTCCCAGACGTCCTAGTCGTCCCATATGTCCTTAACGTCTCAGACGTCCCAGATGTCCCATATGTTTCATATGTCCCTAATGTCCTAGGCGTCCTAAGTGTCCCATATGTCCCAAACGTCCCAGACGTCCCAGATGTCCCATATGTCCCATATGTCCCTAATGTTCCAGACGTCCCACATGTCCCATATGTCCCTAACGTCCCAGACGTCCCAGATGTCCCATATGTCCCTAACGTCTTAGACGTCCCAGATGTCCCATATGTCCCATGTGTCCCTAACGTCTCAAGCGTCCTAAATGTCCCATATGTTCTTAACGTCCCAGACGTCCCAGACGTCCTAGATGTCCCACATGTCCTTAACGTCCCAGACGTCCCAGATGTCCTAGATGTCCCATATGTCCTTAACGTCCCAAACGTCATAGATGTCCCATATGTCCCATATGTCCCTAATGTCCCAGGCGTCCTAAATGTCCCATTTGTTCTTAACGTCCCAGACGTCCCAGACGTCCTTGATGTCCCACATGTCCTTAACGTCCCAGACGTCCCAGATGTCCTAGATGTCCCATATGTCCTTAACGTCCCAAACGTCCTAGATGTCCCATATGTCCTTAACGTCCTAGCCGTACCAGATGTCCCATATGTCTCTAACGTCCCAGACGTAACTGATGTCCCATATGTTCTTAACGTCCCAGACGTCCCAGACGTCCTAGATGTCCCACATGTCCTTAACGTCCCAGACGTCCCAGATGTCCTAGATGTCCCATATGTCCTTAACGTCCCAAACGTCCTAGATGTCCCATATGTCCTTAACGTCCTAGCCGTACCAGATGTCCCATATGTCTCTAACGTCCCAGACGTAACTGATGTCCCATATGTCCCTAAGTTCCCAGGCGTCCCAGATGTCCCATATGTCCCATATGTCCCAGGCGTACTAAATGTCCCATATGTCCTTAACGTCCCAGACGTCTCAGATGTCTCACGTGTCCCTAACGTCCTTGACGTCCTAGATGTCCCATATGTCCCTAACGTCCCAGACGTCCCAGATGTCCCATATGTCCCATATGTCTCTAATGTCCCAGACGTCCCAGATGTCCCATATGTCCCTAACGTCCCAGACGTCTTAGCTGTCCCGTATAATCCTAACGCCCCAGACGTCCCAGACGTCCCATATGTCCCATATGTCTCTAATGTCCCAGACGTCCCAGATGTCGCATATGTCCCTAACGTCCCAGACGTCTCAGATGTTCCATATGTTCCTAACGTCCCAGACGTCCCAGATGTCCCATATGTCCCTAACGTCCCAGACGTCCCAGATGTCCCATATGTCCCATATGTCTCTAATGTCCCAGACGTCCCAGATGTCGCATATGTCCCTAACGTCCCAGACGTCTCAGATGTCTCATGTGTCCCTAACGTCCTTGACGTCCTAGATGTCCCATACGTCCTTAACGTTCCAGACGTCCCAGATGCCCCATATGTCCCTAACGGCCCAGACGTCCCAGATGTCCCATATGTCCCATATTTCCCTAATGTCCCAGGCGTCCCAGATGTCCCATATGTCCCATATGTCCTTAACGTCCCAGACGTCCCAGATGTTCCATATGTCCCTAAAGTCCCAGACGTCCCAGATACCCCATATGTCCCATATGTCCCTAATGTCCCAGGCGTCCTAGATGTTTTATATGTCCCTAACGTCCCAGACGTCCTAAATGTCCCATATGTCCTTAACGCCCCAGACGTTCCAGCTGTCCCGTATGTTCCTAACGTTTAAGACGTCCCAGATGTCCTGGATGTCCCATATGTCCCATATGTCACTAATGTCCCAGACGTCCAAAATGTCCTATATGTTCCTAACGTCCCAAACGTCCTAAATGTTCCATATGTCCCATATGTTCCTAATGTCCCAGGCGTCCCAGATGTCCCATATGTCCCATATGTCACTAATGTCCCAGACGTCCTAAATGTCTTATATGTCCTTAACGTCCCAGACGTCCCAGACGTCCTAGATGTCCCATATGTCCTTAACGTCCCAGACATCCCAGATGTCCCATATGTCCCCAAGTCCCTAATGTCCAAGGCGTCCTAAATGTCCCATATGTCCTTAACGTCCCAGACGTCCCAGACGTCCTAGATGTCCCATATGTCCTTAACGTCCCAGACGTCCCAGATGTCTCATATGTACCTAACGTCCCAGACGTCCCAGATATCCCATATGTCCCGTATGTCCCTAATGTCCCAGGCGTCCCAGATGTTTCATATGTCCCATATGTCCCTAATGTCCCAGGCGTCCTAAATGTTTCATATGTCCTTAACGTCGCTGACGTCCCAGACGTCCTGTATGTCCCATATGTCCTTAACGTCCCAGACGTCTCAGATGTTCCATATGTCGCTAACGTCCCAGACATCCCAGAAGTCCCATATGTTCCATATGCCCCTTATGTCCCAAGCGTTCTAGATGTTCCATATGTAGCTAACGTCCCAGACGTCCTAAATGTTCCATATGTCCCTAACGTCCCAGACGTCCCAGCTGTCCCGTATGTTCCTTACGTCTCAGACGTCCCAGAAGTCCTAGATGTCCCATATGTCCCTAACGTGCCAGACGTCTTAGATGTCCAAATGTCCCTAACGTCCCAGACGTCCGAGACGTCCCAGATGTCCCATATGTCCCATATGTCCCTAATGTCCCAAGCGTCCCAGATGTCCCATATGTTCCATACGTCCCTAATGTCCCAGGCGTACTAAATGTCCCATATGTCCTTAACGTCCCAGAGGTCCCATACGTCCTAGATGTCCCATATGTCCTTAACGTCGCAGACGTCCCAGATGTCCCATATGTCCCTAACGTTCCAGACGTCCCAGATGTCCCATATGTCCCATATGTCCCTAATGTCCCAGGCGTCCTACATGTTCCATATGTCCCTAACCTCCCAGACGTCCTAAATGTCCCATATGTCCCTAGCGTCCCAGACGTCCCAGCTGTCCCGTATGTCCTTAACGTCCCAGATGTCCCAGACGTCCTAGATGTCCCATATGTCCATAACTTCCCAGACGTCCTAGACGCCCCATATGTCCTTAACGTCCCAGACGTCCCAGATGTCCCATATGTCCCTAACGTCCCAAACGTCCCAGATGTCCCATATGTCCCATATGTCCCTAATGTCCCAGGCGTCCTAAGTGTTCCATATGTCTCTAACGTCCCAGACGTCCTAAATGCCCCATATGTCCCTAATGTCCCAGGCGTCCCAGATGTCCCATATGTCCCATATGTCTATAATGTCCCAGGCGTCCTAAATGTCCCATACGTCCTTAACGTCCCAGACGTCCCAGACGTCCTAGATGTCCCATATGTCCTTAACGTCCTAGACATCCCGAATGTCCCATATGTCCCTAACGTCCCAGGCGTCCCAGATGTTTCATATGTCCCTAACGTCCCAGACGTCCCAGATGTCGCATATGTCCCATATGTCCCTAATGTCCCAGACGTCCCAGATGTCCCATATGTCCCTAACGTCCCAGACGTCCCAGATGTCCCATATGTCCCTAACGTACTAGACGTCCTAGATGTCCCATACGTCCTTAACGTCCCAGACGTCCCAGATGCCCCATATGTCCCTAACGTCCCAGACGTCCCAGATGTCTCATATGTCCCATATATCTCTAATGTCCCAGGCGTCCCAGATGTCCCATATGTTCCACATGTCCCTAATGTCCCAGACGTCCTAAATGTCCCATATGTCCTTAACGTCCTAGACGTCCCAGACGTCCTAGATGTCCCATATGTCTTTAACCTCCCAGACGCTTCAGATGTTCCATATGTCTCATATGTCCCTAATGTCCCAGGAGTCCTAAATGTCCCATATGTCCTTAACGTCCCAGACGTCCCAGATGGCCTAGATGTCCCATATGTCCTTAACGTCCCAGATGTCCCAGATGTCCCATATGTCCCTAACGTCCCAGACGTCCTAGATGTCCTATATGTCGCTAGCGTCCCAGACGTCCTAGACGTCCTAGTTGTCCCATATGTCCTTAACGTTCCAGATGTCCCATATGTCCCTAACGTTTCAGGCGTCCTAGATGTCTCATATGTCCTTAAGGTCCCAGACGTCCCAGACGTCCCAGATGTCCTATATGTCTCTAACGTCCCAGACGTCCTAGACGTCCTAGTTGTCCCATATGTCCTTAACGTCCCAGACGTCCCAGATGTCCTATATGTCCTTAATGTCCCAGGAGTCCTAAATGTCCCATATGTCCTTAACGTCCCAGACGCTTTAGATGTCCCATATGTCCCATATGTCCCTAATGTCCCAGGAGTCCTAAATGTCCCATATGTCCTTAACGTCCCAGACGTCCCAGACGGCCTAGATGTCCCATATGTCCTTAACGTCCCAGATGTCCCAGACGGCCTAGATGTCCCATATGTCCTTAACGTCCCAGACGCTTTAGATGTCTCATATGTCCCATATGTCCCTAATGTCCCAGGAGTCCTAAATGTCCCATATGTCCTTAACGTCCCAGACGTCCCAGACGGCCTAGATGTCCCATATGTCCTTAACGTCCCAGATGTCCCATATGTCCCTAACGTCCCAGACGTCCCAGATGTTCCATATGTCCCATATGTCCCTAATGTCCCAGGCGTCCTAAATTTCCCATATGTCCTTAACGTCCCAGACGTCCCAGACATCCTAGATATCCCATATATCCTTAACCTCCCAGACGTCCCAGATGTCCCATATGTTCCTAACGTCTCAGATGTCCCAGATGTCCCATATGTCCTATATGTCCCTAATGTCCCAGGCGTCCTAGATGTTCCATATGTCCCTAGCGTCCCAGACGTCCTAAATGCCCCATATGTAATAATAATAATAATAATAATAATGTCTTTTATTGACACAGCAAAAAAAATACAAGAAAATTTACAAAATACAGATTGAAATAAAGTAGAATGTGTGTCAATAGGGCGAAGTTCAGAAATTCACTTCCAAGGAAGTGAAGTTCTGCTCTTACACTTAACCCCTTGTTTAATACATAAATTAAATTAAAAGATTTGTTCTGCGTAGCTTGCGCTATAGTTGGTGGTAGGTATATTGTTGATATCTGGCCATGTGTATATAATGTAAAATTAATAAAAAATTTATATAATTAGATTATGGCAAATTATAAAGAAAATTTTAAGGTTTTGTTTAGTAACATTTTACTTAGTTGCGTTTTAAATTTAATGTAAGTGAGAGTTTTTAGAAAATAAGGTAACGAGTTATAAAGATTAGCTATATTATATGAAAAACATCGTTCATAAAAAGCAGTTCGATGAGCCGGTATATTTATGAAGTATTTGTTACGTAAATTTACATTATGCAGATCAGATCTAAAATTAACTTTTTTGAATAAATAGGAGGGCGTTTTATCAGTAATGATTTTATGATATAAACACGCCGCATGAAGTTTCCTTCTATCAGCCATGTTTAACCATTTTGTTTCAAATAATTTGTCCCTATCGTCCCAGACGTTCAGCTGTCCCGTATGTCCCTAACGTCCCAGACGTCCCAGACGTCCTAGATGTCTCATATGTCCTTAACGTCCCAGACTTCCTAGTTGTCCCATATGTCCTTAACGTCCCAGACGTCCCAGATATCCCATATGTCCCTAATGTCCCAGGCGTCCTAAATGTCCCATATGTCCTTGACGTCCGAGACGTCCCAGATGTCCCATATGTCCCTAATGTCCCAGGCGTCCCAGATGTCCCATATGTCACATATATCCCTAATGTCCCAGGCGTCCCAAATGTCCCATATGTTCTTAACGTCCTAGACGTCCCAGACGTCCTAGATGTCCCATATGTCCTTAACGTCCTAGACGTCCCAGATGTCCCATATGTCCCTAACCTCCCAGACGTACCAGATGTCCCATATGTCCCTAATGTCCCAGGCGTCTTAGACGTTCCATATGTCCCTAACGTCCCAGACGTCCTAAAAGTCCCATATGTCCCTAACGTCCCAGACGTCCCAGCTGTCCCGTATGTTCCTAACGTCCCAGACGTCCTAGACGTCCTAGATGCCCAATATGTCCCTAACGTCCCAGACGTCCTAGATGTCCTATATGTCGCTAGCGTCCCAGACGTCCCAGACGTCCTATATGTCCTTAACGTCCCAGACGTCCCAGCTGTCCCGTATGTTCCTAACGTCCCAGATGTCCTAGACGTCCTAGTTGTCCCATATGTCCTTAACGTCCCAGATGCCCCATATGTCCCTAACGTCTCAGGCGTCCTAGATGTCTCATATGTCTTTAAGGTCCCAGACGTCCCAGACGTCCCAGATGTCCTATACGTCTCTAACGTCCCAGACGTCCTAGACGTCCTAGTTGTCCCATATGTCCTTAACGTCTCAGACGTCCCAGATGTCCTATATGTCTCTAACGTCCCAGACGTCCTAGACGTCCTAGTTGTCCCATATGTCCTTAACGTCCCAGATGTCCCATATGTCCCTAACGTCTCAGGCGTCCTAGATGTCTCATATGTCCTTAAGGTCCCAGACGTCCCAGACGTCCTAGATGTCCCATATGTCCTTAACGTCCCAGACGTCCCAGATGTCCCATATGTCCCTAACGTCCCAGACGTTCCAGATATCCCATATGTCCCATATGTCCCTAATGTCCCAGGCGTCCTAAATGTTTCATATGTCCTTAACGTCCCAGACGTCCCAGACGTCCTAGATGTCCCATATGTCCTTAACGTCCCAGACGTCCCAGATTTCTCATATGACCCTAACGTCTCAGACGTCCCAGATGTCCCAGGCTTCCTAGATGTTCCATTTGTCTCTAACCTCTTAGACGTCCTAAATGTCCCATATGTCCCTAACGTCCCAGACGTCCCAGCTGTCCCGTATGTCCTTAACGTCCCAGATGTCCCAGACGTCCTAGATGTCCTATATGTCCATAACGTCCCAGACGTCCTAGACGTCCCATATGTCCTTAACGTCCCAGACGTCCCAGATTTCCCATATGTCCCATATGTCCCTAATGTCCCAGGCGTCCTAAGTGTTCCATATGTCCCTAACGTCCCAGACGTCCTAAATGCCCCATATGTCCCTAACGTCCCACACGTCCCAGCTGTCCCGTATGTCCCTAACGTCCCAGACGTTCCAGACGTGCTAGATGTCCCATATGTCCCTAACGTCCCAGATGTCCCAGATGTTTCATATGTCCCTAACGTCCCAGACGTCCCAGATGTCCCATATGTCCCATATGTCCCTAATGTCCCAGACGTACCAGATGTCCCATATGTCCCTAACGTTCCAGACGTCCCAGATGTCCCATATGTCACTAACGTACTAGACGTCCTAGATGTCCCATACGTCCTTAACGTCCCAGACGTCCCAGATGCCCCATATGTTCCTAACGTCCTAGAGGTCCCAGATGTCCCATATGTCCTATATGTCCCTAATGTCCCAGGCGTCCCAGATGTCCCATATGTCCCATATGTCCCTAATGTCCCAGGCGTCCTAAATGTCCCATACGTCCTTAACGTCCCAGACGTCCCAGACGTCCTAGATGTCCCATATGTCCTTAACGTCTTAGACATCCCGAATGTCCCATATGTCCCTAACGTCCCAGACGTCCCAGATGTCCCATATGTCCCATATATTTCTAATGTCCCAGGCGTCCTAGATGTCCCATATGTTCCATATGTCCCTAATGTCCCAGACGTCCTAAATGTCCCATATGTCCTTAACGTCCTAGACGTCCCAGACGTCCTAGATGTCCCATATGTCCTTAACCTCCCAGACGCTTCAGATGTCCCATATGTCCCATATGTCCCTAATGTCCCAGGAGTCATAAATGTCCCATATGTCCCATATGTCCCTAATGTCCCAGACGTCCTAAATGTCCCATATGTCCTTAACGTCCTAGACGTCCCAGACGTCCTAGATGTCCCATATGTCCTTAACGTCCCAGATGTCCCAGATGTCCCATATGTCCTTAACGTCCTAGACGTCCCAGACGTCCTAGATGTCCTATATGTCCTTAACCTCCCAGACGCTTCAGATGTCCCATATGTCCCATATGTCCCTAATGTCCCAGGAGTCATAAATGTCCCATATGTCCCATATGTCCCTAATGTCCCAGACGTCCTAAATGTCCCATATGTCCTTAACGTCCTAGACGTCCCAGACGTCCTAGATGTCCCATATGTCCTTAATGTCCCAGACGTCCCAGATGTCCCATATGTCCCTATCGTCCCAGACGTCCCAGATGTCCCATATGTCCTATATGTCCCTAATGTCCCAGGCGTCCTAAATGTCCCATATGTCCTTAACGTCCCAGACGTCCCAGACGTCCTAGATGTCCCATATATCCTTAACGTCCCAGTCGTCCCAAATGTCCCATATGTCCCTAATGTCCCAGGCGTCCTAGATGTTCCATATGTCCCTAGCGTCCCAGACGTCCTAAATGTCCCATATGTCCCTAACGTCCCAGACGTTCAGCTGTCCCGTATGTCCCTAACGTCCCAGACGTCCCAGACGTCCTAGATGTCCCATATCTCCTTAACGTCCGTGACTTCCTAGTTGTCCCATATGTCCTTAACGTCCCAGACGTCCCAGATATCCCATATGTCCCTAATGTCCCAGGCGTCCTAAATGTCCCATATGTCCTTAACGTCCCAGCTGTCCCGTTTGTCCCTAACGTCCCAGACGTTCCAGACGTCCTAGATGTCCTATATGTCCCTAACGTCCCAGACGTCCCAGATGTTTCATATGTCCCTAACGGCCCAGACGTCCCAGATGTCCCATATGTCCCATATGTCCCATATGTCCCTAATGTCCCAGACGTCCCAGATGTCCCATATGTTCCTAACGTCCCAGACGTCCCAGATGTCCCATATGTCCCTAAAGTACTAGTCGTCCTAGATGTCCCATACGTCTTTAACGTCCCAGACGTCCCAGATGCCCCATATGTCCCTAACGTCCCAGAGGTCCCAGATATCCCATATGTCCCATATGTCCCTAATGTCCCAGGCGTCCCAAATGTCCCATATGTCCCATATGTCCCTAATGTCCCAGGCGTCCTAAATGTCCCATACGTCCTTAACGTCCCAGACGTCCCAGACGTCCTAGATGTCCCATATGTCCTTAACGTCCTAGACATCCCGAATGTCCCATATGTCCCTAACGTCCCAGACGTCCTAAATGTCCCATATGTCCTTAACGTCCTAGACGTCCCAGACGTCCTAGATGTCCCATATGTCCTTAACCTCCCAGACGCTTCAGATGTCCCATATGTCCCATATGTCCCTAATGTCCCAGGAATCCTAAATGTCCCATATGTCCTTAACGTCCTAGACGTCCCAGACGTCCTAGATGTCCCATATGTCCTTAACCTCCCAGACGCTTCAGATGTCCCATATGTCCCATATGTCCCTAATGTCCCAGACGTCCTAGATGTCCCATATGTTAACCTCCCAGACGCTTCAGATGTCCCATATGTCCCATATATCTCTAATGTTCCAGGCGTCCTAGATGTCCCATATGTTCCATATGTCCCTAATGTCCCAGACGTCCTAAATGTCCCATATGTCCTTAACGTCCTAGACGTCCCAGACGTCCTAGATGTCCCATATGTCCTTAACCTCCCAGACGCTTCAGATTTCCCATATGTCCCATATGTCCCTAATGTCCCAGGAGTCCTAAATGTCCCATATGTCCTTAACGTCCTAGACGTCCCAGACGTCCTAGATGTCCCATATGTCCTTAACCTCCCAGACGCTTCAGATGTCCCATATGTCCCATATGTCCCTAATGTCCCAGACGTCCTAGATGTCCCATATGTTAACCTCCCAGACGCTTCAGATGTCCCATATGTCCCATATGTCCCTAATGTCCAAGACGTCCTAAATGTCCCATATGTCCTTAACGTCCCAGACGTCCCAGATGTCCCATATGTCCCTAACGTCCCAGACGTCCCAGATGTCCCATATGTCCTATATGTCCCTAATGTCCCAGGCGTCCTAAATGTCCCATATGTCCTTAACTTCCCAGACGTCCCAGACGTCCTAGATGTCCCATATATCCTTAACATCCCAGACGTCCCAGATGTCCCATATGTTCCTAATGTCCCAGGCGTCCTAAATGTTCCATATGTCCCTAGCGTCCCAGACGTCCTAAATGTCCCGTATGTCCCTAACGTCCCAGACGTCCCAGACGTCCTAGATGTCCCATATCTCCTTAACGTCCTAGACTTCCTAGATGTCCTATATGTCCTTAACGTCCCAGACCACCCAGATATACCATATGTGTCTAATGTCCCAGGCGTCCTAAATGTCCCATATGTCCTTAACGTCCCAGACGTCCCAGATGTCCCATATGTCCCATATGTCCCTAATCTCCCAGGAGTCCCAGATGTCCCATATATCACATATATCCCTAATGTCCCAGGCGTACCAAATGTCCCATATGTCCTTAACGTCCTAGACGTCCCAGACGTCCTAGATGTCCCATATGTCCTTAACGTCCTAGACGTCCCAGATGTCTCATATGTCCCTAATGTCCCAGGCGTCTTAGATGTTCCATATGTCCCTAACGTCCCAGACGTCCTAAATGTCCCATATGTCCCTAACGTCCCAGACGTCCCAGCTGTCCCGTATGTTTCTAAGGTCTCAGACGTCCTAGACGTCCTAGATGTCCCATATGTCCCTAATGTCCCAGACGTCCTAGATGTCCTATATGTCCCTAGCGTCCCAGACGTTCCAGACGTCCTAGATGTCCCATATGTCCTTAACGTCCCAGACGTCCCAGATGTCCTATATGTTTCTAAAGTCTCAGACGTCCTAGACGTCCTAGTTGTCCCATATGTCCTTAACGTCCCAGACGTCCCAGATGGCCCATATGTCCCTAACGTCTCAGGCGTCCTAGATGTCTCATATGTCCTTAAGGTCCCAGATGTCCCAGACGTCCTAGATGTCCCATATGTTCCTAACGTCCCAGACGTCCCAGATGTCCCATATGTCCCATATGTCCTTAACGTCCCAGACGTCCCAGATGTTTCATATGTCTCTAACGTCCCAGACGTCCCAGACGTCCCATATGTCCCATATGTCCGTAATGTCCCAGGCGTCCTAAATGTCCCATATATTTTTAACGTCCCAGACGTCCCAGACGTCCTAGATGTCCCATATGTTCTTAACGTCCCAGACGTCCCTGATGTCTCATATGACCCTAACGTCCCAGACGTCCCAGATGTCCCATATGTCCTATATGTCCCTAATGTCCCAGGCGTCCTAAATGTCCCATATGTCCTTAACGCCCCAGACGTCCCAACTGTCCCGTATGTCCCTAACGTTTAAGACGTCCCAGATGTCCTGGATGTCCCATATGTCCCATATGTCACTAATGTCCCAGACGTTCTAAATGTCCTATATGTCCCTAACGTCCCAAACGTCCTAAATGTTCCATATGTCCCATATGTTCCTAATGTCCCAGGCATCCCAGATGTCCCATATGTCCCATATGTCACTAATGTCCCAGACGTCCTAAATGTCTTATATGTCCTTAACGTCCCGGACGTCCCAGACGTCCTAGATGTCCCATATGTCCTTAACGTCCCAGACGTCCCAGATGTCCCATATGTCCCCAAGTCCCTAATGTCCAAGGCGTCCTAAATATCCCATATGTCCTTAACGTCCCAGACGTCCCAGACGTCCTAGATGTCCTATATGTCCTTAACGTCCCAGACGTCCCAGATGTCCCATATGTACCTAACGTCCCAGACGTCCCAGATGTCAAATATGTCCCGTATGTCCCTAATGTCCCAGGCGTCCCAGATGTTTCATATGTCCCATATGTCCCTAATGTCCCAGGCGTCCTAAATGTTTCATATGTTCTTAACGTCCCTGACGTCCCAGACGTCCTGGATGTCCCATATGTCCTTAACGTCCCAGACGTCCCAGATGTCCCATATGTTCCATATGTCCCTAATGTCCCAAGCGTTCTAGATGTTCCATATGTAGCTAACGTCCCAGACGTCCTAAATGTCCCATATGTCCCGAACGTCCCAGACGTCCCAGCTGTCCCGTATGTTCCTTACGTCTCAGTCGTCCCAGAAGTCCTAGATGTCCCATATGTCCCTAACGTGCCAGACGTCTTAGATGTCCTATATGTCCCTAACGTCCCAGACGTCCGAGACGTCCCAGATGTCCCATATGTCCCATATGTCCCTAATGTCCCAAGCGTCCCAGATGTCCCATATGTCCCTAATGTCCCAGGCGTACTAAATGTCCCATATATCCTTAACGTCCCAGACGTCCCAGACGTCCTAGATGTCCCATTTGTCCTTAACGTCACAGACGTCCCAGATGTCCCATATGTCCCTAACGTTCCGGACGTCCCAGATGTCCCATATGTCTCATATGTCCCTAATGTCCCAGGCATCCTACATGTTCCATATGTCCCTAACCTCCCAGACGTCCTAAACGTCCCATATGTCCCTAGCGTCCCAGACGACCCAGCTGTCCCGTATGTCCTTAACGTCCCAGATGTCCCAGACGTCCTAGGTGTCCCATATGTCCATAACGTCCCAGACGTCCTAGACGTCCCATATGTCTTTAACGTCCCAGACGTCCCAGATGTCCCATATGTCCCTAACGTCCCAGACGTCCCAGATGTCCCATATGTCCCATATGTCCCTAATGTCCCAGGCGTCCTAAGTGTTCCATATGTCTCTAACGTCCCAGACGTCCTAAATGCCCCATATGTCCCTATTGTCCCAGGCGTCCCAGACGTCCCAGACGTCCTAGATGTCCCATATGTCCTTAACGTCCTAGACATCCCGAATGTCCCATATGTCCCTAACGTCCCAGGCGTCCCAGATGTTTCATATGTCCCTAACGTCCCAGACGTCCCAGATGTCGCATATGTCCCATATGTCCCTAATGTCCCAGACGTCCCAGATGTCCCATATGTCCCTAACGTCCCAGACGTCCCAGATGTCCCATATGTCCCTAACGTACTAGACGTCCTAGATGTCCCATACGTCCTTAACGTCCCAGACGTCCCAGATGTCTCATATGTCCCATATATCTCTAATGTCCCAGGCGTCCCAGATGTCCCATATGTTCCACATGTCCCTAATGTCCCAGACGTCCTAAATGTCCCATATGTCCTTAACGTCCTAGACGTCCCAGACGTCCTAGATATCCCATATATCCTTAACCTCCCAGACGTCCCAGATGTCCCATATGTTCCTAACGTCTCAGATGTCCCAGATGTCCCATATGTCCTATATGTCCCTAATGTCCCAGGCGTCCTAGATGTTCCATATGTCCCTAGCGTCCCAGACGTCCTAAATGCCCCATATGTAATAATAATAATAATAATAATAATGTCTTTTATTGACACAGCAAAAAAAATACAAGAAAATTTACAAAATACAGATTGAAATAAAGTAGAATGTGTGTCAATAGGGCGAAGTTCAGAAATTCACTTCCAAGGAAGTGAAGTTCTGCTCTTACACTTAACCCCTTGTTTAATACATAAATTAAATTAAAAGATTTGTTCTGCGTAGCTTGCGCTATAGTTGGTGGTAGGTATATTGTTGATATCTGGCCATGTGTATATAATGTAAAATTAATAAAAAATTTATATAATTAGATTATGGCAAATTATAAAGAAAATTTTAAGGTTTTGTTTAGTAACATTTTACTTAGTTGCGTTTTAAATTTAATGTAAGTGAGAGTTTTTAGAAAATAAGGTAACGAGTTATAAAGATTAGCTATATTATATGAAAAACATCGTTCATAAAAAGCAGTTCGATGAGCCGGTATATTTATGAAGTATTTGTTACGTAAATTTACATTATGCAGATCAGATCTAAAATTAACTTTTTTGAATAAATAGGAGGGCGTTTTATCAGTAATGATTTTACGATATAAACACGCCGCATGAAGTTTCCTTCTATCAGCCATGTTTAACCATTTTGTTTCAAATAATTTGTCCCTATCGTCCCAGACGTTCAGCTGTCCCGTATGTCCCTAACGTCCCAGACGTCCCAGACGTCCTAGATGTCTCATATGTCCTTAACGTCCCAGACTTCCTAGTTGTCCCATATGTCCTTAACGTCCCAGACGTCCCAGATATCCCATATGTCCCTAATGTCCCAGGCGTCCTAAATGTCCCATATGTCCTTGACGTCCGAGACGTCCCAGATGTCCCATATGTCCCTAATGTCCCAGGCGTCCCAGATGTCCCATATGTCACATATATCCCTAATGTCCCAGGCGTCCCAAATGTCCCATATGTTCTTAACGTCCTAGACGTCCCAGACGTCCTAGATGTCCCATATGTCCTTAACGTCCTAGACGTCCCAGATGTCCCATATGTCCCTAACCTCCCAGACGTACCAGATGTCCCATATGTCCCTAATGTCCCAGGCGTCTTAGACGTTCCATATGTCCCTAACGTCCCAGACGTCCTAAAAGTCCCATATGTCCCTAACGTCCCAGACGTCCCAGCTGTCCCGTATGTTCCTAACGTCCCAGACGTCCTAGACGTCCTAGATGCCCAATATGTCCCTAACGTCCCAGACGTCCTAGATGTCCTATATGTCGCTAGCGTCCCAGACGTCCCAGACGTCCTATATGTCTCTAACGTCCCAGATGTCCTAGACGTCCTAGTTGTCCCATATGTCCTTAACGTCCCAGATGCCCCATATGTCCCTAACGTCTCAGGCGTCCTAGATGTCTCATATGTCTTTAAGGTCCCAGACGTCCCAGACGTCCCAGATGTCCTATACGTCTCTAACGTCCCAGACGTCCTAGACGTCCTAGTTGTCCCATATGTCCTTAACGTCTCAGACGTCCCAGATGTCCTATATGTCTCTAACGTCCCAGACGTCCTAGACGTCCTAGTTGTCCCATATGTCCTTAACGTCCCAGATGTCCCATATGTCCCTAACGTCTCAGGCGTCCTAGATGTCTCATATGTCCTTAAGGTCCCAGACGTCCCAGACGTCCTAGATGTCCCATATGTCCTTAACGTCCCAGACGTCCCAGATGTCCCATATGTCCCTAACGTCCCAGACGTTCCAGATATCCCATATGTCCCATATGTCCCTAATGTCCCAGGCGTCCTAAATGTTTCATATGTCCTTAACGTCCCAGACGTCCCAGACGTCCTAGATGTCCCATATGTCCTTAACGTCCCAGACGTCCCAGATTTCTCATATGACCCTAACGTCTCAGACGTCCCAGATGTCCCAGGCTTCCTAGATGTTCCATTTGTCTCTAACCTCTTAGACGTCCTAAATGTCCCATATGTCCCTAACGTCCCAGACGTCCCAGCTGTCCCGTATGTCCTTAACGTCCCAGATGTCCCAGACGTCCTAGATGTCCTATATGTCCATAACGTCCCAGACGTCCTAGACGTCCCATATGTCCTTAACGTCCCAGACGTCCCAGATTTCCCATATGTCCCATATGTCCCTAATGTCCCAGGCGTCCTAAGTGTTCCATATGTCCCTAACGTCCCAGACGTCCTAAATGCCCCATATGTCCCTAACGTCCCACACGTCCCAGCTGTCCCGTATGTCCCTAACGTCCCAGACGTTCCAGACGTGCTAGATGTCCCATATGTCCCTAACGTCCCAGATGTCCCAGATGTTTCATATGTCCCTAACGTCCCAGACGTCCCAGATGTCCCATATGTCCCATATGTCCCTAATGTCCCAGACGTACCAGATGTCCCATATGTCCCTAACGTTCCAGACGTCCCAGATGTCCCATATGTCACTAACGTACTAGACGTCCTAGATGTCCCATACGTCCTTAACGTCCCAGACGTCCCACATGCCCCATATGTTCCTAACGTCCCAGAGGTCCCAGATGTCCCATATGTCCTATATGTCCCTAATGTCCCAGGCGTCCCAGATGTCCCATATGTCCCATATGTCCCTAATGTCCCAGGCGTCCTAAATGTCCCATACGTCCTTAACGTCCCAGACGTCCCAGACGTCCTAGATGTCCCATATGTCCTTAACGTCTTAGACATCCCGAATGTCCCATATGTCCCTAACGTCCCAGACGTCCCAGATGTCCCATATGTCCCATATATTTCTAATGTCCCAGGCGTCCTAGATGTCCCATATGTTCCATATGTCCCTAATGTCCCAGACGTCCTAAATGTCCCATATGTCCTTAACGTCCTAGACGTCCCAGACGTCCTAGATGTCCCATATGTCCTTAACCTCCCAGACGCTTCAGATGTCCCATATGTCCCATATGTCCCTAATGTCCCAGGAGTCATAAATGTCCCATATGTCCCATATGTCCCTAATGTCCCAGACGTCCTAAATGTCCCATATGTCCTTAACGTCCTAGACGTCCCAGACGTCCTAGATGTCCCATATGTCCTTAACGTCCCAGATGTCCCAGATGTCCCATATGTCCTTAACGTCCTAGACGTCCCAGACGTCCTAGATGTCCTATATGTCCTTAACCTCCCAGACGCTTCAGATGTCCCATATGTCCCATATGTCCCTAATGTCCCAGGAGTCATAAATGTCCCATATGTCCCATATGTCCCTAATGTCCCAGACGTCCTAAATGTCCCATATGTCCTTAACGTCCTAGACGTCCCAGACGTCCTAGATGTCCCATATGTCCTTAATGTCCCAGACGTCCCAGATGTCCCATATGTCCCTAACGTCCCAGACGTCCCAGATGTCCCATATGTCCTATATGTCCCTAATGTCCCAGGCGTCCTAAATGTCCCATATGTCCTTAACGTCCCAGACGTCCCAGACGTCCTAGATGTCCCATATATCCTTAACGTCCCAGTCGTCCCAAATGTCCCATATGTCCCTAATGTCCCAGGCGTCCTAGATGTTCCATATGTCCCTAGCGTCCCAGACGTCCTAAATGTCCCATATGTCCCTAACGTCCCAGACGTTTAGCTGTCCCGTATGTCCCTAACGTCCCAGACGTCCCAGACGTCCTAGATGTCCCATATCTCCTTAACGTCCGTGACTTCCTAGTTGTCCCATATGTCCTTAACGTCCCAGACGTCCCAGATATCCCATATGTCCCTAATGTCCCAGGCGTCCTAAATGTCCCATATGTCCTTAACGTCCCAGCTGTCCCGTTTGTCCCTAACGTCCCAGACGTTCCAGACGTCCTAGATGTCCTATATGTCCCTAACGTCCCAGACGTCCCAGATGTTTCATATGTCCCTAACCTCCCAGACGTCCCAGATGTCCCATATGTCCCATATGTCCCATATGTCCCTAATGTCCCAGACGTCCCAGATGTCCCATATGTTCCTAACGTCCCAGACGTCCCAGATGTCCCATATGTCCCTAAAGTACTAGTCGTCCTAGATGTCCCATATGTCCTTAACCTCCCAGACGCTTCAGATGTCCCATATGTCCCATATGTCCCTAATGTCCCAGACGTCCTAGATGTCCCATATGTTAACCTCCCAGACGCTTCAGATGTCCCATATGTCCCATATATCTCTAATGTCCCAGGCGTCCTAGATGTCCCATATGTTCCATATGTCCCTAATGTCCCAGACGTCCTAAATGTCCCATATGTCCTTAACGTCCTAGACGTCCCAGACGTCCTAGATGTCCCATATGTCCTTAACCTCCCAGACGCTTCAGATTTCCCATATGTCCCATATGTCCCTAATGTCCCAGGAGTCCTAAATGTCCCATATGTCCTTAACGTCCTAGACGTCCCAGACGTCCTAGATGTCCCATATGTCCTTAACCTCCCAGACGCTTCAGATGTCCCATATGTCCCATATGTCCCTAATGTCCCAGACGTCCTAGATGTCCCATATGTTAACCTCCCAGACGCTTCAGATGTCCCATATGTCCCATATGTCCCTAATGTCCAAGACGTCCTAAATGTCCCATATGTCCTTAACGTCCCAGACGTCCCAGATGTCCCATATGTCCCTAACGTCCCAGACGTCCCAGATGTCCCATATGTCCTATATGTCCCTAATGTTCCAGGCGTCCTAAATGTCCCATATGTCCTTAACTTCCCAGACGTCCCAGACGTCCTAGATGTCCCATATATCCTTAACATCCCAGACGTCCCAGATGTCCCATATGTTCCTAATGTCCCAGGCGTCCTAAATGTTCCATATGTCCCTAGCGTCCCAGACGTCCTAAATGTCCCGTATGTCCCTAACGTCCCAGACGTCCCAGACGTCCTAGATGTCCCATATCTCCTTAACGTCCTAGACTTCCTAGATGTCCCATATGTCCTTAACGTCCCAGACCACCCAGATATACCATATGTGTCTAATGTCCCAGGCGTCCTAAATGTCCCATATGTCCTTAACGTCCCAGACGTCCCAGATGTCCCATATGTCCCATATGTCCCTAATCTCCCAGGAGTCCCAGATGTGCCATATATCACATATATCCCTAATGTCCCAGGCGTACCAAATGTCCCATATGTCCTTAACGTCCTAGACGTCCCAGACGTCCTAGATGTCCCATATGTCCTTAACGTCCTAGACGTCCCAGATGTCTCATATGTCCCTAATGTCCCAGGCGTCTTAGATGTTCCATATGTCCCTAACGTCCCAGACGTCCTAAATGTCCCATATGTCCCTAACGTCCCAGACGTCCCAGCTGTCCCGTATGTTTCTAACGTCTCAGACGTCCTAGACGTCCTAGATGTCCCATATGTCCCTAATGTCCCAGACGTCCTAGATGTCCTATATGTCCCTAGCGTCCCAGACGTTCCAGACTTCCTAGATGTCCCATATGTCCTTAACGTCCCAGACGTCCCAGATGTCCTATATGTTTCTAAAGTCTCAGACGTCCTAGACGTCCTAGTTGTCCCATATGTCCTTAACGTCACAGACGTCCCAGATGGCCCATATGTCCCTAACGTCTCAGGCGTCCTAGATGTCTCATATGTCCTTAAGGTCCCAGATGTCCCAGACGTCCTAGATGTCCCATATGTTCCTAACGTCCCAGACGTCCCAGATGTCCCATATGTCCCATATGTCCTTAACGTCCCAGACGTCCCAGATGTTTCATATGTCTCTAACGTCCCAGACGTCCCAGACGTCCCATATGTCCCATATGTCCGTAATGTCCCAGGCGTCCTAAATGTCCCATATATTTTTAACGTCCCAGACGTCCCAGACGTCCTAGATGTCCCATATGTTCTTAACGTCCCAGACGTCCCTGATGTCTCATATGACCCTAACGTCCCAGACGTCCCAGATGTCCCATATGTCCTATATGTCCCTAATGTCCCAGGCGTCCTAAATGTCCCATATGTCCTTAACGTCCCAGACGTCCCAGATGTCCCATATGTCCCATATGTCCCTAATGTCCCAGGCGTCCCAGATGTCCCATATGTCACATATATCCCTAATGTCCCAGGCGTCCCAAATGTCCCATATGTCCTTAACGTCCTAGACGTCCCAGACGTCCTAAATGTCCCATATGTCTTTAACGTCCTCGACGTCCCAGATGTCCCATATGTCCCTAACGTCCCAGACGTCTAAGATGTCCTATATGTCCCTAATGTCCCAAGCGTCTTAGATGTTCCATATGTCCCTAACGTCCCAGACGTCCTAAATGTCCCATATGTCCCTAACGTCTCAGACGTCCCAGCTGTCCCGTATGTTCCTAACGTCCCAGACGTCCTAGACGTCCTAGATGTCCAATATGTCCCCAACGTCCCAGACGTCCTAGATGTCCTATATGTCGCTAGCGTCCCAGACGTCCCAGACGTCCTATACGTCTCTAACGTCCCAGACGTCCCAGATGTCCCATATGTCCCATATGTCCCTAATGTCCCAGGCGTCCTAGATGTCCCATATGTTCCATATGTCCCTAATGTCCCAGACGTCCTAAATGTCCCATATGTCCTTAACCTCCCAGACGCTTCAGATGTCCCATATGTCCCATATGTCCCTAATGTCCCAGACGTCCTAGATGTCCCATATGTCCTTAACCTCCCAGACGCTTCAGATGTCCCATATGTCCCATATGTCCCTAATGTCCCAGACGTCCTAGATGTCCCATATGTTAACCTCCCAGACGCTTCAGATGTCCCATATGTCCCATATGTCCCTAATGTCCCAGACGTCCTAAATGTCCCATATGTCCTTAACGTCCCAGACGTCCCAGATGTCCCATATGTCCCTAACGTCCTAGACTTCCTAGATATCCCATATGTCCTATATGTCCCTAATGTCCCAGGCGTCCTAAATGTCCCATATGTCCTTAACGTCCCAGACGTCCCAGACGTCCTAGATGTCCCATATATCCTTAACTTCCCAGACGTCCCAGATGTCCCATATGTTCCTAATGTCCCAGGCGTCCTAAATGTTCCATATGTCCCTAGCGTCCCAGACGTCCTAAATGTCCCATATGTCCCTAACGTCCCAGACGTTCAGCTGTCCCGTATGTCCCTAACGTCCCAGACGTCCCAGACGTCCTAGATGTCCCATATCTCCTTAACGTCCTAGACTTCCTAGATGTCCCATATGTCCTTAACGTCCCAGACGTCCCAGATATACCATATGTCTCTAATGTCCCAAGCGTCCTAAATGTCCCATATGTCCTTAACGTCCCAGACGTCCCAGATGTCCCATATGTCCCATATGCCCCTAATCTCCCAGGAGTCCCAGATGTCCCATATATCACATATATCCCTAATGTCCCAGGCGTCCCAAATGTCCCATATGTCCTTAACGTCCTAGACGCCCCAGACGTCCTAGATGTCCCATATGTCCTTAACGTCCTAGACGTCCCAGATGTCTCATATGTCCCTAATGTCCCAGGCGTCTTAGATGTTCCATATGTCCCTAACGTCCCAGACGTCCTAAATGTCCCATATGTCCCTAACGTCCCAGACGTCCCAGCTGTCCCGTATGTTTCTAACGTCCCAGACGTTCTAGACGTCCTAGATGTCCCATATGTCCCTAATGTCCCAGACGTCCTAGATGTCCTATATGTCCCTAGCGTCCCAGACGTCCCAGACGTCCTAGATGTCCCATATGTCCTTAACGTCCCAGACGTCCCAGATGTCCTATATGTTTCTAAAGTCTCAGACGTCCTAGACGTCCTAGTTGTCCCATATGTCCTTATCGTCCCAGACGTCCCAGATGGCCTATATGTCCCTAACGTCTCAGGCGTCCTAGATGTCTCATATGTCCTTAAGGTCCCAGATGTCCCAGACGTCCTAGATGTCCCATATGTTCCTAACGTCCCAGACGTCCCAGATGTCCCATATGTCCCATATGTCCTTAACGTCCCAGACGTCCCAGATGTTTCATATGTCCCTAACGTCCCAGACGTCCCAGACGTCCCATATGTCCCATATGTCCCTAATGTCCCAGGCGTCCGAAATGTCCCATATATTTTTAACGTCCCAGACGTCCCAGACGTCCTAGATGTCCCATATGTTCTTACCCTGATGTTTCATATGACCCTAACGTCCCAGACGTCCCAGATGTCCCCTATGTCCTATATGTCCCTAATGTCCCAGGCGTCCTAAATGTCCCATATGTCCTTAACGTCCCAGACGTCCCAGATGTCCCATATGTCCCATATGTCCCTAATGTCCCAGGCGTCCCAGATGTCCCATATGTCACATATATCCCTAATGTCCCAGGCGTCCCAAATGTCCCATATGTCCTTAACGTCCTAGACGTCCCAGACGTCCTAAATGTCCCATATGTCTTTAACGTCCTCGACGTCCCAGATGTCCCATATGTCCCTAACGTCCCAGACGTCCCAGATGTCCTATATGTCCCTAATGTCCCAAGCGTGTTAGATGTTCCATATGTCCCTAACGTCCCAGACGTCCTAAATGTCCCATATGTCCCTAACGTCCCAGACGTCCCAGCTGTCCCGTATGTTCCTAACGTCCCAGACGTCCTAGACGTCCTAGATGTCCAATATGTCCCTAACGTCCCAGACGTCCTAGATGTCCTATATGTCGCTAGCGTCCCAGACGTCCCAGACGTCCTATACGTCTCTAACGTCCCAGACGTCCTAGACGTCCTAGTTGTCCCATATGTCCTTAACGTCCCAGATGTCCCATATGTCCCTAACGTCTCAGGCGTCCTAGATGTCTCATATGTCCTTAAGGTCCCAGACGTCCCAGACGTCTCAGATGTCCTATATGTCTCTAACGTCCCAGACGTCCTAGACGTCCTAGTTGTCCCATATGTCCTTAACGTCCCAGACGTCCCAGATGTCCTATATGTCTCTAACGTCCCAGACGTCATAGACGTCCTAGTTGTCCCATATGTCCTTAACGTCCCAGATGTCCCATATGTCTCTAACGTCTCAAGCGTCCTAGATGTCTCATATGTCCTTAAGGTCCCAGATGTCCCAGACGTCCTAGATGTCCCATATGTTCTTAAAGTCCTAG
The DNA here is from genome assembly GCA_940337035.1 of Agriotes lineatus. Taxonomy (NCBI): domain Eukaryota; kingdom Metazoa; phylum Arthropoda; class Insecta; order Coleoptera; family Elateridae; genus Agriotes; species Agriotes lineatus. The sequence goes on from CALNHX010002699.1 coordinate 111,309, forward strand.
ACGTCCCAGATGTCCCATATGTCTCTAACGTCCCAGACGTCCCAGATATCCCATATGTCCCATATGTCCCTAATGTCCCAGGCGTCCTAAATGTTTCATATGTCCTTAACGTCCCAGACGTCCTAGATGTCCCATATGTCCTTAACGTCCCAGATGTCTCATATGACCCTAACGTCCCAGACGTCCCAGATGTCCCATATGTCCTATATGTCCCTAATGTTCCAGGCGTCCTAGATGTTCCATTTGTCCCTAACTTCTCAGACGTCCTAAATGTCCCATATGTCCCTAACGTCCCAGACGTCCCAGCTGTTTCGTATGTCCTTAACGTACCAGATGTCCCAGACGTCCTAGATGTCCCATATGTCTATAACGTCCCAGACGTCCTAGACGTCCCATATGTACTTAACGTCCCAGACGTCCCAGATGTCCCATATGTCCCATATGTCAATAATGTCCCAGGCGTCCTAAGTGTTCCATATGTCCCTAACGTCCCAGACGTCCTAAATGCCCCATATGTCCCTAACGTCCCACACGTCCCAGCTGTCCCGTATGTCCCTAACGTCCCAGACGTCCCAGACGTCCTAGATGTCCCATATGTCCCTAACGTCCCAGACGTCCCAGATGTTTCATATGTCCCTAACGTCCCAGACGTCCCAGATGTCCCATATGTCCCATATGTCCCTAATGGCCCAGACGTCCCAGATGTCCCATATGTCCCATATATCCTTAACGTTTCAGACGTCCCAGATGTCCCATATGTTCCTAATGTCCCAGGAGTCATAAATGTCCCATATGTCCCATATGTCCCTAATGTCCCAGACGTCCTAAATGTCCCATATGTCCTTAACGTCCTAGACGTCCCAGATGGCCTAGATGTCCCATATGTCCTTAACGTCCCAGATGTCCCAGATGTCCCATATGTCCCTAACGTCCCAAACGTCCTAGATGTCCTATATGTCGCTAGCGTCCCAGACGTCCTAGACGTCCTAGTTGTCCCATATGTCCTTAACGTTCCAGATGTCCCATATGTCCCTAACGTTTCAGGCGTCCTAGATGTCTCATATGTCCTTAAGGTCCCAGACGTCCCAGACGTCCCAGATGTCCTATATTTCTCTAACGTCCCAGACGTCCTAGACGTCCTAGTTGTCCCATATGTCCTTAACGTCCCAGACGTCCCAGATGTCCTATATGTCCTTAATGTCCCAGGAGTCCTAAATGTCCCATATGTCCTTAACGTCCCAGACGTCCCAGACGGCCTAGATGTCCCATATGTCCTTAACGTCCCAGACGCTTTAGATGTTCCATATGTCCCATATGTCCCTAATGTCCCAGGAGTCCTAAATGTCCCATATGTCCTTAACGTCCCAGACGTCCCAGACGGCCTAGATGTCCCATATGTCCTTAACGTCCCAGATGCCCATATGTCCCTAACGTCCCAGACGTCCCAGATGTTCCATATGTCCCATATGTCCCTAATGTCCCAGGCGTCCTAAATTTCCCATATGTCCTTAACGTCCCAGACGTCCCAGACATCCTAGATATCCCATATATCCTTAACCTCCCAGACGTCCCAGATGTCCTATATGTCCCTAATGTCCCAGGCGTCCTAAATTTCCCATATGTCCTTAACGTCCCAGACGTCCCAGACATCCTAGATATCCCATATATCCTTAACCTCCCAGACGTCCCAGATGTCCTATATGTCCTTAATGTCCCAGGAGTCCTAAATGTCCCATATGTCCTTAACGTCCCAGACGTCCCAGACGTCTCAGATGTCCTATATGTCTCTAACGTCCCAGACGTCCTAGACGTCCTAGTTGTCCCATATGTCCTTAACGTCCCAGACGTCCCAGATGTCCTATATGTCTCTAACGTCCCAGACGTCATAGACGTCCTAGTTGTCCCATATGTCCTTAACGTCCCAGATGTCCCATATGTCTCTAACGTCTCAAGCGTCCTAGATGTCTCATATGTCCTTAAGGTCCCAGATGTCCCAGACGTCCTAGATGTCCCATATGTTCTTAAAGTCCTAGACGTCCCAGATGTCCCATATGTCTCTAACGTCCCAGACGTCCCAGATATCCCATATGTCCCATATGTCCCTAATGTCCCAGGCGTCCTAAATGTTTCATATGTCCTTAACGTCCCAGACGTCCTAGATGTCCCATATGTCCTTAACGTCCCAGATGTCTCATATGACCCTAACGTCCCAGACGTCCCAGATGTCCCATATGTCCTATATGTCCCTAATGTTCCAGGCGTCCTAGATGTTCCATTTGTCCCTAACTTCTCAGACGTCCTAAATGTCCCATATGTCCCTAACGTCCCAGACGTCCCAGCTGTTTCGTATGTCCTTAACGTACCAGATGTCCCAGACGTCCTAGATGTCCCATATGTCTATAACGTCCCAGACGTCCTAGACGTCCCATATGTACTTAACGTCCCAGACGTCCCAGATGTCCCATATGTCCCATATGTCCCTAATGTCCCAGGCGTCCTAAGTGTTCCATATGTCCCTAACGTCCCAGACGTCCTAAATGCCCCATATGTCCCTAACGTCCCACACGTCCCAGCTGTCCCGTATGTCCCTAACGTCCCAGACGTCCCAGACGTCCTAGATGTCCCATATGTCCCTAACGTCCCAGACGTCCCAGATGTTTCATATGTCCCTAACGTCCCAGACGTCCCAGATGTCCCATATGTCCCATATGTCCCTAATGGCCCAGACGTCCCAGATGTCCCATATGTCCCATATATCCTTAACGTTTCAGACGTCCCAGATGTCCCATATGTTCCTAATGTCCCAGGAGTCATAAATGTCCCATATGTCCCATATGTCCCTAATGTCCCAGACGTCCTAAATGTCCCATATGTCCTTAACGTCCTAGACGTCCCAGATGGCCTAGATGTCCCATATGTCCTTAACGTCCCAGATGTCCCAGATGTCCCATATGTCCCTAACGTCCCAAACGTCCTAGATGTCCTATATGTCGCTAGCGTCCCAGACGTCCTAGACGTCCTAGTTGTCCCATATGTCCTTAACGTTCCAGATGTCCCATATGTCCCTAACGTTTCAGGCGTCCTAGATGTCTCATATGTCCTTAAGGTCCCAGACGTCCCAGACGTCCCAGATGTCCTATATTTCTCTAACGTCCCAGACGTCCTAGACGTCCTAGTTGTCCCATATGTCCTTAACGTCCCAGACGTCCCAGATGTCCTATATGTCCTTAATGTCCCAGGAGTCCTAAATGTCCCATATGTCCTTAACGTCCCAGACGTCCCAGACGGCCTAGATGTCCCATATGTCCTTAACGTCCCAGACGCTTTAGATGTCCCATATGTCCCATATGTCCCTAATGTCCCAGGAGTCCTAAATGTCCCATATGTCCTTAACGTCCCAGACGTCCCAGACGGCCTAGATGTCCCATATGTCCTTAACGTCCCAGATGCCCATATGTCCCTAACGTCCCAGACATCCCAGATGTTCCATATGTCCCATATGTCCCTAATGTCCCAGGCGTCCTAAATTTCCCATATGTCCTTAACGTCCCAGACGTCCCAGACATCCTAGATATCCCATATATCCTTAACCTCCCAGACGTCCCAGATGTCCTATATGTCCCTAATGTCCCAGGCGTCCTAAATTTCCCATATGTCCTTAACGTCCCAGACGTCCCAGACATCCTAGATATCCCATATATCCTTAACCTCCCAGACGTCCCAGATGTCCTATATGTCCTTAATGTCCCAGGAGTCCTAAATGTCCCATATGTCCTTAACGTCCCAGACGTCCCAGACGGCCTAGATGTCCCATATGTCCTTAACGTCCCAGACGCTTTAGATGTCCCATATGTCCCATATGTCCCTAATGTCCCAGGAGTCCTAAATGTCCCATATGTCCTTAACGTCCCAGACGTCCCAGACGGCCTAGATGTCCCATATGTCCTTAACGTCCCAGATGTCCCATATGTCCCTAACGTCCCAGACGTCCCAGATGTCCCAGATGTCCCATATGTCCTATATGTCCTTAATGTCCCAGGCGTCCTAGATGTTCCATATGTCCCTAGCGTCCCAGACGTCCTAAATGCCCCATATGTAATATTAATAATAATAATAATAATGTCTTTTATTGACACAGCAAAAAAAATACAAGAAAATTTACAAAATACAGATTGAAATAAAGTAGAATGTGTGTCAATAGGGCGAAGTTCAGAAATTCACTTCCAAGGAAGTGAAGTTCTGCTCTTACACTTAACCCCTTGTTTAATACATAAATTAAATTAAAAGATTTGTTCTGCGTAGCTTGCGCTATAGTTGGTGGTAGGTATATTGTTGATATCTGGCCATGTGTATATAATGTAAAATTAATAAAAAATTTATATAATTAGATTATGGCAAATTATAAAGAAAATTTTAAGGTTTTGTTTAGTAACATTTTACTTAGTTGCGTTTTAAATTTAATGTAAGTGAGAGTTTTTAGAAAATAAGGTAACGAGTTATAAAGATTAGCTATATTATATGAAAAACATCGTTCATAAAAAGCAGTTCGATGAGCCGGTATATTTATGAAGTATTTGTTACGTAAATTTACATTATGCAGATCAGATCTAAAATTAACTTTTTTGAATAAATAGGAGGGCGTTTTATCAGTAATGATTTTATGATATAAACACGCCGCATGAAGTTTCCTTCTATCAGCCATGTTTAACCATTTTGTTTCAAATAATTTGTCCCTAACGTCCCAGACGTTCAGCTGTCCCGTATGTCCCTAACGTCCCAGACGTCCCAGACGTCCTAGATGTCTCATATGTCCTTAACGTCCCAGACTTCCTAGTTGTCCCATATGTCCTTAACGTCCCAGACGTCCCAGATATCCCATATGTCCCTAATGTCCCAGGCGTCCTAAATGTCCCATATGTCCTTGACGTCCCAGACGTCCCAGATGTCCCATATGTCCCTAATGTCCCAGGCGTCCCAGATGTCCCATATGTCACATATATCCCTAATGTCCCAGGCGTCCCAAATGTCCCATATGTCCTTAACGTCCTAGACGTCCCAGACGTCCTAGATGTCCCATATGTCCTTAACGTCCTAGACGTCCCAGATGTCCCATATGTCCCTAACGTCCCAGACGTACCAGATGTCCCATATGTCCCTAATGTCCCAGGCGTCTTAGACGTTCCATATGTCCCTAACGTCCCAGACGTCCTAAATGTCCCATATGTCCCTAACGTCCCAGACGTCCCAGCTGTCCCGTATGTTCCTAACGTCCCAGACGTCCTAGACGTCCTGGATGCCCAATATGTCCCTAACGTCCCAGACGTCCTAGATGTCCTATATGTCGCTAGCGTCCCAGACGTCCCAGACGTCCTATATGTCTCTAACGTCCCAGATGTCCTAGACGTCCTAGTTGTCCCATATGTCCTTAACGTCCCAGATGCCCCATATGTCCCTAACGTCTCAGGCGTCCTAGATGTCTCATATGTCTTTAAGGTCCCAGACGTCCCAGACGTCCCAGATGTCCTATACGCCTCTAACGTCCCAGACGTCCTAGACGTCCTAGTTGTCCCATATGTCCCTAATGTCCCAGACGTCCTAGATGTCCTATATGTCCCTAGCGTCCCAGACGTCCCAGACGTCCTAGATGTCCCATATGTCCTTAACGTCCCAGACGTCCCAGATGTCCTATATGTTTCTAAAGTCTCAGACGTCCTAGACGTCCTAGTTGTCCCATATGTCCTTAACGTCCCAGACGTCCCAGATGTCCTATATGTTTCTAAAGTCTCAGACGTCCTAGACGTCCTAGTTGTCCCATATGTCCTTATCGTCCCAGACGTCCCAGATGGCCCATATGTCCCTAACGTCTCAGGCGTCCTAGATGTCTCATATGTCCTTAAGGTCCCAGATGTCCCAGACGTCCTAGATGTCCCATATGTTCCTAACGTCCCAGACGTCCCAGATGTCCCATATGTCCCATATGTCCTTAACGTCCCAGACGTCCCAGATGTTTCATATGTCCCTAACGTCCCAGACGTCCCAGACGTCCCATATGTCCCATATGTCCCTAATGTCCCAGGCGTCCTAAATGTCCCATATATTTTTAACGTCCCAGACGTCCCAGACGTCCTAGATGTCCCATATGTTCTTACCCTGATGTTTCATATGACCCTAACGTCCCAGACGTCCCAGATGTCCCCTATGTCCTATATGTCCCTAATGTCCCAGGCGTCCTAAATGTCCCATATGTCCTTAACGTCCCAGACGTCCCAGATGTCCCATATGTCCCATATGTCCCTAATGTCCCAGGCGTCCCAGATGTCCCATATGTCACATATATCCCTAATGTCCCAGGCGTCCCAAATGTCCCATATGTCCTTAACGTCCTAGACGTCCCAGACGTCCTAAATGTCCCATATGTCTTTAACGTCCTCGACGTCCCAGATGTCCCATATGTCCCTAACGTCCCAGACGTCCCAGATGTCCTATATGTCCCTAATGTCCCAAGCGTGTTAGATGTTCCATATGTCCCTAACGTCCCAGACGTCCTAAATGTCCCATATGTCCCTAACGTCCCAGACGTCCCAGCTGTCCCGTATGTTCCTAACGTCCCAGACGTCCTAGACGTCCTAGATGTCCAATATGTCCCTAACGTCCCAGACGTCCTAGATGTCCTATATGTCGCTAGCGTCCCAGACGTCCCAGACGTCCTATACGTCTCTAACGTCCCAGACGTCCTAGACGTCCTAGTTGTCCCATATGTCCTTAACGTCCCAGATGTCCCATATGTCCCTAACGTCTCAGGCGTCCTAGATGTCTCATATGTCCTTAAGGTCCCAGACGTCCCAGACGTCTCAGATGTCCTATATGTCTCTAACGTCCCAGACGTCCTAGACGTCCTAGTTGTCCCAAATGTCCTTAACGTCCCAGACGTCCCAGATGTCCTATATGTCTCTAACGTCCCAGACGTCCTAGACGTCCTAGTTGTCCCATATGTCCTTAACGTCCCAGATGTCCCATATGTCTCTAACGTCTCAAGCGTCCTAGATGTCTCATATGTCCTTAAGGTCCCAGATGTCCCAGACGTCCTAGATGTCCCATATGTTCTTAACGTCCTAGACGTCCCAGATGTCCCATATGTCTCTAACGTCCCAGACGTCCCAGATATCCCATATGTCCCATATGTCCCTAATGTCCCAGGCGTCCTAAATGTTTCATATGTCCTTAACGTCCCAGACGTCCTAGATGTCCCATATGTCCATAACGTCCCAGATGTCTCATATGACCCTAACGTCCCAGACGTCCCAGATGTCCCATATGTCCTATATGTCCCTAATGTTCCAGGCGTCCTAGATGTTCCATTTGTCCCTAACTTCTCAGACGTCCTAAATGTCCCATATGTCCCTAACGTCCCAGACGTCCCAGCTGTTTCGTATGTCCTTAGCGTACCAGATGTCCCAGACGTCCTAGATGTCCCATATGTCTATAACGTCCCAGACGTCCTAGACGTCCCATATGTACTTAACGTCCCAGACGTCCCAGATGTCCCATATGTCCCATATGTCCCTAATGTCCCAGGCGTCCTAAGTGTTCCATATGTCCCTAACGTCCCAGACGTCCTAAATGCCCCATATGTCCCTAACGTCCCACACGTCCCAGCTGTCCCGTATGTCCCTAACGTCCCAGACGTCCCAGACGTCCTAGATGTCCCATATGTCCCTAACGTCCCAGACGTCCCAGATGTTTCATATGTCCCTAACGTCCCAGACGTCCCAGATGTCCCATATGTCCCATATGTCCCTAATGGCCCAGACGTCCCAGATGTCCCATATGTCCCATATATCCTTAACGTTTCAGACGTCCCAGATGTCCCATATGTTCCTAATGTCCCAGGAGTCATAAATGTCCCATATGTCCCATATGTCCCTAATGTCCCAGACGTCCTAAATGTCCCATATGTCCTTAACGTCCTAGACGTCCCAGATGGCCTAGATGTCCCATATGTCCTTAACGTCCCAGATGTCCCAGATGTCCCATATGTCCCTAACGTCCCAAACGTCCTAGATGTCCTATATGTCGCTAGCGTCCCAGACGTCCTAGACGTCCTAGTTGTCCCATATGTCCTTAACGTTCCAGATGTCCCATATGTCCCAAACGTTTCAGGCGTCCTAGATGTCTCATATGTCCTTAAGGTCCCAGACGTCCCAGACGTCCCAGATGTCCTATATTTCTCTAACGTCCCAGACGTCCTAGACGTCCTAGTTGTCCCATATGTCCTTAACGTCCCAGACGTCCCAGATGTCCTATATGTCCTTAATGTCCCAGGAGTCCTAAATGTCCCATATGTCCTTAACGTCCCAGACGTCCCAGACGGCCTAGATGTCCCATATGTCCTTAACGTCCCAGACGCTTTAGATGTCCCATATGTCCCATATGTCCCTAATGTCCCAGGAGTCCTAAATGTCCCATATGTCCTTAACGTCCCAGACGTCCCAGACGGCCTAGAAGTCCCATATGTCCTTAACGTCCCAGATGTCCCATATGTCCCTAACGTCCCAGACGTCCCAGATGTTCCATATGTCCCATATGTCCCTAATGTCCCAGGCGTCCTAAATTTCCCATATGTCCTTAACGTCCCAGACGTCCCAGACATCCTAGATATCCCATATATCCTTAACCTCCCAGACGTCCCAGATGTCCTATATGTCCCTAATGTCCCAGGCGTCCTAAATTTCCCATATGTCCTTAACGTCCCAGACGTTCCAGACATCCTAGATATCCCATATATCCTTAACCTCCCAGACGTCCCAGATGTCCTATATGTCCTTAATGTCCCAGGAGTCCTAAATGTCCCATATGTCCTTAACGTCCCAGACGTCCCAGACGGCCTAGATGTCCCATATGTCCTTAACGTCCCAGACGCTTTAGATGTCCCATATGTCCCATATGTCCCTAATGTCCCAGGAGTCCTAAATGTCCCATATGTCCTTAACGTCCCAGACGTCCCAGACGGCCTAGATGTCCCATATGTCCTTAACGTCCCAGATGTCCCATATGTCCCTAACGTCCCAGACGTCCCAGATGTCCCAGATGTCCCATATGTCCTATATGTCCTTAATGTCCCAGGCGTCCTAGATGTTCCATATGTCCCTAGCGTCCCAGACGTCCTAAATGCCCCATATGTAATATTAATAATAATAATAATAATGTCTTTTATTGACACAGCAAAAAAAATACAAGAAAATTTACAAAATACAGATTGAAATAAAGTAGAATGTGTGTCAATAGGGCGAAGTTCAGAAATTCACTTCCAAGGAAGTGAAGTTCTGCTCTTACACTCAACCCCTTGTTTAATACATAAATTAAATTAAAAGATTTGTTCTGCGTAGCTTGCGCTATAGTTGGTGGTAGGTATATTGTTGATATCTGGCCATGTGTATATAATGTAAAATTAATAAAAAATTTATATAATTAGATTATGGCAAATTATAAAGAAAATTTTAAGGTTTTGTTTAGTAACATTTTACTTAGTTGCGTTTTAAATTTAATGTAAGTGAGAGTTTTTAGAAAATAAGGTAACGAGTTATAAAGATTAGCTATATTATATGAAAAACATCGTTCATAAAAAGCAGTTCGATGAGCCGGTATATTTATGAAGTATTTGTTACGTAAATTTACATTATGCAGATCAGATCTAAAATTAACTTTTTTGAATAAATAGGAGGGCGTTTTATTAGTAATGATTTTATGATATAAACACGCCGCATGAAGTTTCCTTCTATCAGCCATGTTTAACCATTTTGTTTCAAATAATTTGTCCCTAACGTCCCAGACGTTCAGCTGTCCCGTATGTCCCTAACGTCCCAGACGTCCCAGACGTCCTAGATGTCTCATATGTCCTTAACGTCCCAGACGTCCTAGTTGTCCCATATGTCCTTAACGTCTCAGACGTCCCAGATGTCCTATATGTCTCTAACGTCCTAGACGTCCTAGACGTCCTAGTTGTCCCATATGTCCTTAACGTCCCAGATGTCCCATATGTCCCTAACGTCTCAGGCGTCCTAGATGTCTCATATGTCCTTAAGGTCCCAGACGTCCCAGACGTCCTAGATGTCCCATATGTCCTTAACGTCCCAGACGTCCCAGATGTCCCATATGTCCCTAACGTCCCAGACGTTCCAGATATCCCATATGTCCCATATGTCCCTAATGTCCCAGGCGTCCTAAATGTTTCATATGTCCTTAACGTCCCAGACGTCCCAGACGTCCTAGATGTCCCATATGTCCTTAACGTCCCAGACGTCCCAGATTTCTCATATGACCCTAACGTCTCAGACGTCCCAGATGTCCCAGGCTTCCTAGATGTTCCATTTGTCTCTAACCTCTTAGACGTCCTAAATGTCCCATATGTCCCTAACGTCCCAGACGTCCCAGCTGTCCCGTATGTCCTTAACGTCCCAGATGTCCCAGACGTCCTAGATGTCCTATATGTCCATAACGTCCCAGACGTCCTAGACGTCCCATATGTCCTTAACGTCCCAGACGTCCCAGATTTCCCATATGTCCCATATGTCCCTAATGTCCCAGGCGTCCTAAGTGTTCCATATGTCCCTAACGTCCCAGACGTCCTAAATGCCCCATATGTCCCTAACGTCCCACACGTCCCAGCTGTCCCGTATGTCCCTAACGTCCCAGACGTTCCAGACGTGCTAGATGTCCCATATGTCCCTAACGTCCCAGATGTCCCAGATGTTTCATATGTCCCTAACGTCCCAGACGCCCCAGATGTCCCATATGTCCCTAATGTCCCAGACGTACCAGATGTCCCATATGTCCCTAACGTTCCAGACGTCCCAGATGTCCCATATGTCCTTAACGTCCCAGACGTCCCAGATTTCCCATATGTCCCATATGTCCCTAATGTCCCAGGCGTCCTAAGTGTTCCATATGTCCCTAACGTCCCAGACGTCCTAAATGCCCCATATGTCCGTAACGTCCCACACGTCCCAGCTGTCCCGTATGTCCCTAACGTCCCAGACGTTCCAGACGTGCTAGATGTCCCATATGTCCCTAACGTCCCAGACGCCCCAGATGTCCCATATGTCCCATATGTCCCTAATGTCCCAGACGTACCAGATGTCCCATATGTCCCTAACGTTCCAGACGTCCCAGATGTTTCATATGTCCCTAACGTCCCAGACGCCCCAGATGTCCCATATGTCCCATATGTCCCTAATGTCCCAGACGTACCAGATGCCCCATATGTCCCTAACGTCCCAGACGTCCCAGATGTCCCATATGTCCCATATGTCCCTAATGTCACAGGCGTCCCAGATGTCCCATATGTCCCATATGTCCCTAATGTCCCAGGCGTCTTAAATGTCCCATACGTCCTTAACGTCCCAGACGTCCCAGACGTCCTAGATGTCCCATATGTCCTTAACGTCTTAGACATCCCGAATGTCCCATATGTCCTTAACGTCCCAGACGTCCCAGATGTCCCATATGTCCCATATATCTCTAATGTCCCAGGCGTCCTAGATGTCCCATATGTTCCATATGTCCCTAATGTCCCAGACGTCCTAAATGTCCCATATGTCCTTAACGTCCTAGACGTCCCAGACGTCCTAGATGTCCCATATGTCCTTAACTTCCCAGACGCTTCAGATGTCCCATATGTCCCATATGTCCCATATGTCCCTAATGTCCCAGGAGTCATAAATGTCCCATATGTCCCATATGACCCTAATGTCCCAGACGTCCTAAATGTCCCATATGTCCTTAACGTCCTAGACGTCCCAGACGTCCTAGATGTCCCATATGTCCTTAACGTCCAAGATGTCCCAGATGTCCCATATGTCCTTAACGTCCTAGACGTCCCAGACGTCCTAGATGTCCTATATGTCCTTAACCTCCCAGACGCTTCAGATGTCCCATATGTCCCATATGTCGATAATGTCCCAGGAGTCCTAAATGTCCCATATGTCCCATATGTTCCTAATGTCCCAGACGTCCTAAATGTCCCATATGTCCTTAACGTCCTAGACGTCCCAGACGTCCTAGATGTCCCATATGTTATTAATGTCCCAGACGTCCCAGATGTCCCATATGTCCCTAACGTCCCAGACGTCCCAGATGTCCCATATGTCCTATATGTCCCTAATGTCCCAGGCGTCCTAGATGTCTCATATGTCCTTAAGGTCCCAGACGTCCCAGACGTCCTAGATGTCCCATATGTCTTTAACGTCCCAGACGTCCCAGATGTCCCATATATCCCTAACGTCCCAGACGTTCCAGATATCCCATATGTCCCATATGTCCCTAATGTCCCAGGCGTCCTAAATGTTTCATATGTCCTTAACGTCCCAGACGTCCCAGACGTCCTAGATGGCCCATATGTCCTTAACGTCCCAGACGTCCCAGATTTCTCATATGACCCTAACGTCTCAGACGTCCCAGATGTCCCAGGCTACCTAGACGTTCCATTTGTCTCTAACCTCTTAGACGTCCTAAATGTCCCATATGTCCCTAACGTCTCAGACGTCCCAGCTGTCCCGTATGTCCTTAACGTCCCAGATGTCCCAGACGTCCTAGATGTCCTATATGTCCATAACGTCCCAGACGTCCTAGACGTCCCATATGTCCTTAACGTCCCAGACGTCCCAGATTTCCCATATGTCCCATATGTCCCTAATGTCCCAGGCGTCCTAAGTGTTCCATATGTCCCTAACGTCCCAGACGTCCTAAATGCCCCATATGTCCCTAACGTCCCACACGTCCCAGCTGTCCCGTATGTCCCTAACGTCCCAGACGTTCCAGACGTGCTAGATGTCCCATATGTCCCTAACGTCCCAGATGTCCCAGATGTTTCATATGTCCCTAACGTCCCAGACGCCCCAGATGTCCCATATGTCCCATATGTCCCTAATGTCCCAGACGTACCATATGTCCCATATGTCCCTAACGTTCCAGACGTCCCAGATGTCCCATATGTCCTTAACGTCCCAGACGTCCCAGATTTCCCATATGTCCCATATGTCCCTAATGTCCCAGGCGTCCTAAGTGTTCCATATGTCCCTAACGTCCCAGACGTCCTAAATGCCCCATATGTCCCTAACGTCCCACACGTCCCAGCTGTCCCGTATGTCCCTAACGTCCCAGACGTTCCAGACGTGCTAGATGTCCCATATGTCCCTAACGTCCCAGACGCCCCAGATGTCCCATATGTCCCATATGTCCCTAATGTCCCAGACGTACCAGATGTCCCATATGTCCCTAACGTTCCAGACGTCCCAGATGTTTCATATGTCCCTAACGTCCCAGACGCCCCAGATGTCCCATATGTCCCATATGTCCCTAATGTCCCAGACGTACCAGATGCCCCATATGTCCCTAACGTCCCAGAGGTCCCAGATGTCCCATATGTCCCATATGTCCCTAATGTCACAGGCGTCCCAGATGTCCCATATGTCCCATATGTCCCTAATGTCCCAGGCGTCTTAAATGTCCCATACGTCCTTAACGTCCCAGACGTCCCAGACGTCCTAGATGTCCCATATGTCCTTAACGTCTTAGACATCCCGAATGTCCCATATGTCCTTAACGTCCCAGACGTCCCAGATGTCCCATATGTCCCATATATCTCTAATGTCCCAGGCGTCCTAGATGTCCCATATGTTCCATATGTCCCTAATGTCCCAGACGTCCTAAATGTCCCATATGTCCTTAACGTCCTAGACGTCCCAGACGTCCTAGATGTCCCATATGTCCTTAACTTCCCAGACGCTTCAGATGTCCCATATGTCCCATATGTCCCATATGTCCCTAATGTCCCAGGAGTCATAAATGTCCCATATGTCCCATATGACCCTAATGTCCCAGACGTCCTAAATGTCCCATATGTCCTTAACGTCCTAGACGTCCCAGACGTCCTAGATGTCCCATATGTCCTTAACGTCCCAGATGTCCCAGATGTCCCATATGTCCTTAACGTCCTAGACGTCCCAGACGTCCTAGATGTCTTATATGTCCTTAACCTCCCAGACGCTTCAGATGTCCCATATGTCCCATATGTCCCTAATGTCCCAGGAGTCCTAAATGTCGCATATGTCCCATATGTTCCTAATGTCCCAGACGTCCTAAATGTCCCATATGTCCTTAACGTCCTAGACGTCCCAGACGTCCTAGATGTCCCATATGTCCTTAATGTCCCAGACGTCCCAGATGTCCCATATGTCCCTAACGTCCCAGACGTCCCAGATGTCCCATATGTCCTATATGTCCCTAATGTCCCAGGCGTCCTAAATGTCCCATATGTCCTTAACGTCCCAGACGTCCCAGACGTCCTAGATGTCCCATATATCTTTAACGTCCCAGACGTCCCAGATGTCCCATATGTCCCTAATGTCCCAGGCGTCCTAGATGTCCCATATGTCCCTAGCGTCCCAGACGTCCTAAATGTCCCATATGTCCCTAACGTCCCAGACGTTCAGCTGTCCCGTATGTCCCTAACGTCCCAGACGTCCCAGACGTCCTAGATGTCCCATATCTCCTTAACGTCCGTGATTTCCTAGTTGTCCCATATGTCCTTAACGTCCCAGACGTCCCAGATATCCCATATGTCCCTAATGTCCCAGGCGTCCTAAATGTCCCATATGTCCTTAACGTCCCAGCTGTCCCGTTTGTCCCTAACGTCCCAGACGTTCCAGACGTCTTAGATGTCCTATATGTCCCTAACGTCCCAGACGTCCCAGATGTTTCATATGTCCCTAACGTCCCAGACGTCCCAGATGTCCCATATGTCCCATATGTCCCTAATGTCCCAGACGTCCCAGATGTCCCATATGTCCCTAACGTCCCAGACGTCTCAGATGTCCCATATGTCCCTAAAGTACTAGTCGTCCTAGATGTCCCATACGTCCTTTACGTCCCAGACGTCCCAGATGCCCCATATGTCCCTAACGTCCCAGAGGTCCCAGATGTCCCATATGTCCCATATGTCCCTAATGTCCCAGGCGTCCCAAATGTCCCATATGTCCCATATGTCCCTAATGTCCCAGGCGTCCTAAATGTCCCATACGTCCTTAACGTCCAGACGTCCGAGACGTCCTAGATGTCCCATATGTGGACATCTGGGACTTCTGGGACGTTAGGGACATATGGGACATCTGGGACGTCTGAGACATTAGAGACATATGGGACATATGGAGCATCTGGGACGTCTGGGACGTTAAGGACGTATGGGACATCTAGGACGTCTAGTACGTTAGGGACATATGGGACATCTGGGACATCTGGGACGTTAGGGACATATGGGACATCTGGGACGTCTGGGACATTAGAGACATATGGGACATATGGGACATCTGGGACGTCTGGGACGTTAGGGACATATGGGACATCTGGGACGTCTGGGACGTTAGGGACATATGGGACATATAGGACGTCTGGGACGTCTGGGACGTTAGGGACATATGGGACATTTAGGACATCTGGAACGTTAGGGACATATGGAACACTTAAAACACTTGGGACATTAGGGACATATGGGACATATGGACATCTGGGACGTCTGGGACGTTCGGGACATATGAGACATCTGGGACGTCTGGGACGTTAAGGACATATGGGACGTCTAGGACATCTGGGACGTCTGGGACGTTAGGGACAAATAGGACATCTAGGACGTCTGCGACGTTAGGGACATATGGGACAACTGGGACGTCTGGGACGCCTGGGACATTAAGGACATATGGGACATATGGGACGTCTGGGACATTGTAACATGAAAATAACTGGGGATATATTAAGACTGATACACGAGTTGCTCTAACGGCGCGTGTCCGCAAATTTCTAAAATTTTCGAGGCCATCGGTTTCAAGGCACTTTTGCCGAAGCCGTCTAAGCATACACACGCATTGTTTGCGGTACCAAAATTTTCTGAAGGGTTGCTCATGGCATATTTTAAGCACCCTAAAATTATCTTTTGAATACTAGAAACCGACCAACCGGTAAGAATAATTCTGTTGTTGTTGAATTTCACTAAATAGTCGCGTGAAGGTTTCTAGTTTGGGGTCAAATTTGGAGCCACGCACGCTGTAAATTATTCCAACCGCATCCACCCATCCTGGGGCGTCATTATGGCCTTTTTGCAAAATTGAAGCCAAGAGCTGCATGTTCCAAGGCACCTACATAACAGCTGATCATGAAGATTGGACTCGCAGTGTTAGAGCAATTCAAATAAGGAAAAGATAAGTTTTAACCTTCACTCTTAATGTCGATCGCAATATTAAAAACAATGTCTGTTAAATACTAACAACAACCATATTAAATTTGAATTATCCCTCAACCTGACTTTTATTCAACCCACTACCTGCCTCCGCAAAGGTAGCTGCCGTGGCATATGAAATAAATAATTTTGGTGTTACACTAAAATGGCGCCCAACGTGGGGCCAGGTTGAAGGATTAATTTGAATAAAAATTATAGATTTATATATTAAATTTTGCAATTAATGTTGACCTATTTCACTAGTTTCTCGAAATTTAATTTGTTCTCCAATCATTTTTTACCACAAAACGAGTACCGTAAAAATATGGTAATTTCACCTAAATGGCAAAGGCAAAAGTTGTTCGTTAAATTTTCGTAATTAGTCTAATTGTGATTTAGTTGTAAATACGTGTCTAGCAAAATTTTTGCACCCACAGTATTATTGTTATACCTGCCGCTCAAATTGTTAAGCGCATTTGGTACTTATCTGTCAAGACAGACAGGCTGGTTGATGATTACCTTTTTGTTGCTCCTTAAATTTAAAATTATGTGCTCAAAGATTGAAAGCGTTATTTAGTAACGTAATATTATTTTATACATTTAATGATATGTGTGACTACTGAATTTATCGCTAATTAATTATTTTGAAGTTTGCGATTATAATTTCCTTAACATTATTAAACCAAAAGTAGTTAGTCAATGATGTCTCGTTTACGTCCAAATTTCTTAATAGTCGACGAGTTAGATTACGAACTACGTATACGCAGCATCACTACTGTTAGAGATATAGCTAGTAGACGCAAAATTTTAACCCGAGCTTTAGATTCAGAAAGATTTCGCAATATCGTACTTGAAGATCCGTTATACAATGCAGAGACGGAAAGAGCGGCTGTTACGGCGACTTTAAACTCAATTAAAAATTTGGTAGAGGAATTCGATGGTCCCGAATCGGATTCAATGTTTATACGTATTGAAACTAGGTTACTGCATCTAACCGAGCGTGTTAAGCGAATGCCCGTAAAAGATGAGGACGCAGATATGCTTTCTTTTAAGAACGAATCATACGCCAGTTGTTTAGAAGTAGAAGCGAATTTGTATGAAAAACTTAAGAGAACAGCTTTGAACCAAAATCAACCCGTGGCTACAACTTCTTCCGCATGTAATTTAAATATACCGCATACAGTACTTGCTACTGACGTAAAGAAATCGTGTCCAGTATATAAATGGGGAGTAGTTTTCGATGGGAGTTCTACTAGTGTACATTCATTTTTAGCTACCATTGATGAATTGTGCGTATCGCGAAACGTTAGCTATAAAGAATTGTATAATTGCGCGATTGAATTATTTACGGGAAACGCACGAAATTGGTTTCGAGCGATAAAATCATCAGTATCCGATTGGCCTTCACTTGTAGAAATTTTAAAACGAGACTATTTACCTAGCGATTATGAAGATAGATTGTGGGATGAAATTAAGTCGCGAACACAAGGACCTAAAGAACCGGTGCACGTTTACATATCGTCCATGGACGCGCTATTTAAACGATTACCTAGGGAACCAGCTGACTACACTCGCTTGAAATATATTAAGAAAAACTTATTACCGCGTTATACTGATAGACTTGCATTAACAGAAATTAAGTCTTTAACGGAACTCATTAAATTATGCAAACGTATAGATGAATCTTTAGCACTTAAAGATAGATACCATCCACCTCCAAAACCTAAAGACGTTTTAGAACCGGACTTAGCGTATCTAGAAAATAATCAATTTCAAAATCATAATGTTAAAAGGTCGGAAATCTCTATGGTAACGTGTTGGAATTGTCAAGGGGGAAATCACACACATCGCTACTGTAGGAGTAAACGAAAACAGTTTTGTTTTAAATGTGGTGCTCCAGGTTGTACTGTTACGACTTGCAGAAAATGCTCGAATAGTAACAATCCAAAAAACTAATTTTTGGGGCGGCAGTTGACGGCCGTTCTCCGCCTCTTCGTGTGACTCAGGCCAAACCAAATAATTCCTACGTAATAACTTCTAACAATAAAGAATATTTCAATAGGAGGTCTAATGTAAATAATTTAAATCGCAAAAATTGCGTTAAATATGAGTTGTCTCGCACAGAATGGGGTTCTTGGATAGCCAAGGTTAAAAAAATTTATAAATGTTCTGAAGTTGGCCCCGTATTTTGCAGTAAGCTTCATGATAACCGTCCGTATATCAGTATTTCAATTTTGAATCATAATGTGACAGCACTATTAGATTCGGGTGCAAATAAAACCATCGTTGGGAAAAGGGGTTTAGCTATTTTAAATTACTTAGGTATTAAAACTAGGAAACCCAAAGAAAAATATGTGACGACTGCAGACGGAAAACGTCAAGTGATTAGCGGTTCAGTTTTACTACCCGTACTTATCGGAGCTACTTGTAAATTGGTAGAAGCCTTAGTTGTCCCTTCGGTCGATCATAACTTTATTCTTGGGTCAGATTTTTGCAAATTATTTGAATTAATTGTAGATTTTAAAAATAATTCGTGGGATATTCAAAGTAAAACGCGTAATTTTGAAATTAATGTTCTTTCACCAGCTAATATTGATGAGTCGTTTAGTTCAAGTTTTAAAGAAACTTTTTCCAACTGTGAACTCTCTCAAATAGAGAAAGTTAAGGCAGAATTTGAAACTATCAGCAGTGAAGAAAGACTAGGAAACACTGATAGGGTTGTACATCACATAGATACGGGGGATGCCAAACCCATAAAGCAAAGACAGTACCGTATGTCACCATACATTTTAGCCCACCTTAATAAGGAATTAGACAAAATGCTAGAGTTAGGAGTGGTAGAGCCATCTTTTAGTAGTTGGTCGTCGCCCGTACTGCTAGTAAAAAAACAATCGGGGGAGTTTCGTTTTTGTTTTGACGGGAGGCAATTGAATGCGGTTACCAAACGGGACTGTTATCCTTTACCTCAGGTAGATCGCATTCTGGATTCGTTAAGGGACGCAAAGTATATTTCATCGATCGATTTACGCAGCGCATTTTGGCAGATCCCTCTAGATAAAGTATCTAAAGAAAAAACGGCATTTTCGGTGCCAGGCAGAGGTCTCTTTCATTTCACTGTCCTACCTTTCGGTCTTTCTAACTCGGCGCAAGTTCAACAACGATTAATGGACGCTATTTTCGGACCCGAACTAGAACCTAAAGTATTCGTGTACCTTGACGACATTATAGTTACTTCATCATCTTTCAAAGAGCACGTTAAGATACTTACGGAGGTTGGTAATCGTTTACATAACGCTAACCTAACAATAAATTTAAAGAAGTGTAAATTTTTCTGTTCAACTTTGAAGTATTTGGGTTTTATAGTCGACGGAGGCGGTCTCAGAACCGATCCCGAAAAAGTCGAGGCAATGGTAAATTATCCCAGACCTCGAACTACCAGCGAAATTAAGCGTTTTGTAGGGATGTGCGGCTGGTATAGGCGCTTCATACCGCATTTCTCAACGTTAATGTCGCCAATCAATGATCTATTGAAAGGCAAACAAAAACGACAAACCGTAATCTGGAATGAGAAAGCTGAATCCGCGTTTATAACTATTAAACAAGCTTTAATTTCGGCACCTATTTTAACATCGCCCGATTTTTCCCTACCATTTGTTATTCAGTGCGATGCTTCCGATACCGGCTTAGGAGGAGTACTTACGCAAATGCAGGACGGTGAAGAAAAAGTTATTTCATTCGTTAGTAGAAGCCTAAATAAAGCAGAACGTAATTACAGCGTGACGGAACGCGAATGTCTAGCCGTTATTTTTTGCATTGATAAATTTCGACCCTATATAGAAGGCACCAAATTTACTGTAGTTACGGACCATTACTCACTTCTTTGGTTAAAGAGAATGAAGGAACCCACAGGCAAATTAGCCCGCTGGTCTGTTAAACTGCAACAGTTTGATTACGAGTTAGTTCATAGAAAAGGCAAGTTTAACATTGTACCTGATGCATTGTCGCGCGCTGTTCCTAACGAGGTTAATGTCGTAGGGATCGAGTTGAAACGTTCAGATCCGTGGTATTTGAAAATGAAAAGTAAAATCATTAACAACCCTGATTTATATCCCCATTGGAAAATTGAAGATGGTTATATCTATAAACATGTTTCTTCGAAAATACCTTTAAAAACCAATATAACTGATTGGAAATTACTGGTTCCGAATGCTGATAGGCGTAATATAATTAAACGTTACCATGACGAACCGACGGCGGCTCATCTAGGGTATTATAAAACCGTAGGTAGAGTTACAGAACAGTATTATTGGCCGAAAATGCGTAGAGACATATTACGTTATATAAGAGCTTGTAAAACCTGCAATGAACAAAAATCTCCGAATTCTAAGGGTTTTGGCCTTATGGGACGCGAGAAAAAGGCACGTTATCCATGGCAAATGATATCCGTCGATATTATGGGCCCTTTGCCCAGATCCTCCAAAGGGTATTGTTATATTTTAGTTGTATCCGACTGGTTGACTAAATATGTTTTACTCCATCCTCTTCGAAACGCGACCGCCCAAGCTATTGTTAATTTCATGGAAGATCAAGTATTTTTAGTTTACGGAGTTCCTCAAATCATTTTATGCGATAACGGTACTCAATTTGCAGGATCATTGTTTAAAAAATTGGCTAAACAGTATAAAGTACAGAAAATCTGGTACAATGCGTATTACCACCCACAAGTTAATCCTGTAGAACGTATAAATCGTACGATAGGAACGGCTATTAGAAGCTATATTGGGGAAAAACACCAGGATTGGGATAAGGAATTAGCAAAGATAGCGTATGCTATTAGAACCGCGAAACATGAAGTTACGGGATATAGTCCCGCATTTCTAAATTTTGGTAGGAATATTCCCGCCTCGGGCGAGTTTTATGGGAAAATCGAGTCAACTGCCGAAGTAGACTTGCAACCTATCGATAGGAAAATTTTAGCAGATGAACTAGGTCATCTTCGCGACATTTACGAAGACATTCAGAGGAAGCTTTCTGAATCTTATCGGCGGAATTCAGAGCGATATAATTTACGGAAACGGGATGTAGAATACCAAATTGGTGATAAAGTTTGGAAAAGAAATAAGGTGCTCTCAGATGCAGCTAATAGGTTTTCTGCTAAATTAGCACCCAAGTACGTTTTGTGTACCATTAAACGAAAAATTGGAAATTTAGTTTATGATTTACTAAATGTTGACGGCAGCAATGCTGGCCGTTGGCATGTCAAAGACTTGAAACCGTACTTCGGATCTAACTCGGACGTATCTGTCAATTAGTTAATGTGAAATTGGCTTTGGCCTCGGTAAATGATGTTTTTTCTATTTGGTGATTTTTTGCGCTCCTTTTGGTTTTGGTAATGGTAGGGACCTTCCTGATTTAAGACTTTTTCTCGATTTTGACTATACCGATTTTGTTCCCACCATTTGGGCGTGTTGTACGCGAAGTTACACATAAAACTACCGTTGCTAAATACCGCTTTGATCAATAAAATGAGATTTGTAATCATCTAAAATGTATTAGCTATTTGTTTAGCTACTGGTAATCATTTACTGAGCACACATGAGAAGTCAATTAAACTGATGGATATAATTTGACGTTTGATGTACCGAGTATTATGCAATTATATTTATAAACGTGTAAATGTTATTAGCTATGCATGGTGGGCTATTAATTATTATGTATAATTACCCTAGGTGCTAGTTATTATTATTTGAATGTGTATAGCCATATTATAACGATATTTATTCTCGCATGCTGTGATAAATTTTTTTATTATGTATAATTACCCTAGGTGCTAGTTATTAGTATTTAAATGTGGTAGCCTTCAATTATAATGATGTTGTTCTTGCATGCTGTGATATTTTTTGATTATGCATGATAATGCTAGTTGCTAAGGTACTATTAAATTAAGAGGGATGTTGTTGTGTAATATGTAGTGACAATGTGCATTGGTATAGTAATTTAATATCTTTAATAAGGGGGGTGTGTAACATGAAAATAACTGGGGATATATTAAGACTGATACACGAGTTGCTCTAACGGCGCGTGTCCGCAAATTTCTAAAATTTTCGAGGCCATCGGTTTCAAGGCACTTTTGCCGAAGCCGTCTAAGCATACACACGCATTGTTTGCGGTACCAAAATTTTCTGAAGGGTTGCTCATGGCATATTTTAAGCACCCTAAAATTATCTTTTGAATACTAGAAACCGACCAACCGGTAAGAATATTTCTGTTGTTGTTGAATTTCACTAAATAGTCGCGTGAAGGTTTCTAGTTTGGGGTCAAATTTGGAGCCACGCACGCTGTAAATTATTCCAACCGCATCCACCCATCCTGGGGCGTCATTATGGCCTTTTTGCAAAATTGAAGCCAAGAGCTGCATGTTCCAAGGCACCTACATAACAGCTGATCATGAAGATTGGACTCGCAGTGTTAGAGCAATTCAAATAAGGAAAAGATAAGTTTTAACCTTCACTCTTAATGTCGATCGCAATATTAAAAACAATGTCTGTTAAATACTAACAACAACCATATTAAATTTGAATTATCCCTCAACCTGACTTTTATTCAACCCACTACCTGCCTCCGCAAAGGTAGCTGCCGTGGCATATGAAATAAATAATTTTGGTGTTACAACATCTGGGACGTTAGGGTCATACGGGACAGCTGGCACGTCTTGGACGTTAAGGACATATGGAACTTTTAGGACGTCTGGGACGTTAGGGGCATATGGGACATCTAGGACGCTTGTGACATTAGGGACATATGGGACATATGCATCATCTGGGACGTCTGGGATATTAGGGACAAATGGGACATCTGGGACGTCTGGGACGTTAAGGACATGTGAGACATCTAGGACGTCTGGGACGTCTGGGACGTTAAGAACATATGGGACATTTAGGACGCCTGAGACATTAGGGACATATGGGACATATGGGACATCTGGAACGCCTGGGACATTAGGGACATATGGGACATATGGGACATCTGGGACGTCTGAGACGTTAGGGACATATGGGGCACCTGGGACGTCTGAGACGTTAAGGACGTATGGGACATCTAGGACGTCTAGGACGTTAGGAACATATGGGACATCTGGGGTGTCTGGGACGTTAGGGACATATGGGACATCTGGGACGTCTGGGACAGTAGGGACATATATGTCATATGGGACATCTGGGACGTCTGGGACGTTAGGGACATATGGAACATCTGGGACGTCTGGGACGTTAGGGACATATGGGACATCTAGGACGTCTGGGACGTCTGGGACGTTAGGGACATATGGAACATTTAGGACGCCTATGACATTAGGGTCATATGGAACATATGGGAAATTTGGAACGTCTGGGACGTTAGGGACATATGGTACATCTGGGACGTCTGGGACGTTAAGAACATATGGGACGTCTAGGACGTCTGGGACGTTAGGGACATATGGAACATCTAGGACGCCTGGGACATTAGGGACATAAGGGACATATGGGACATCTGGGACGTCTGGGACGTTAGGGACATATTGGACATCTGAGACGTCTGGGACGTTAAGGACATATGGGACATTTAGGACGTCTGGGACGTCTGGCACGTTAAGGACATATGGGACATTTAGTACGCCTGGGACATTAGGGACATATGGGACATATGGGACATCTGGGACGTATGGGACGTCTGGGACGTTAGGGACATATAGGACATCTAGGACGTCTGGCACGTTAGGGACATATGGGACATCTAGGACGTCTGGGACGTCTGGAACGTTAGGAACATACGGGCCAGCTGGGACGTCTGGGACGTTAGGGACATATGGGACAATTAGGACGACTGGGACGTTAGGGACATATGAAACATCTAGGACGCTTGGGACATTAGGGACATATGGGACATATGGGACATCTGGGACGTCTGGGAGGTTAAGGACATATGTGACATCTAGGACGTCTGGGACATCTGGGACGTTAAGGACATTTGAAACATTTAGGACGCCTGAGACATTAGGGACATATGGGACGCCTGGGAAATAAGGGACTTATGGGACATATGGGACATCTGAGACGTCCGAGACGTTAGGGACATGTGGAACATCTGGGACGTCTGAGACGTTAAGGACATATGAGACATCTAGGACGTCTGGGACGTCTGGGACGTTAGGAACATACGGGCCAGCTGGGACGTCTGGGACGTTAGGGACATATGGGACATTTAGGACGACTGGGACGTTAGGGACATATGAAACATCTAGGACGCTTGGGACATTAGGGACATATGGGACATATGGGACATCTGGGACGTCTGGGACGTTAGCGACATATGGGACATCTGGGACGTCTGGGAGGTTAAGGACATATGGGACATCTAGGACGTCTGGGACATCTGGGACGTTAAGGACGTATGAAACATTTAGGACGCCTGGGACATTAGGGACATATGAGACATATGGGACATCTGGGACGTTTGGGACGTTAGGGACATATAGGACATCTAGGACGTCTAGGACGTTAAGGACATATAGGACATTTAGGACGCCTGGGACATTAGGGACATATACAACATATGGGACATTTGGGACGTTTGGGACGTTAGGGACATATAGGACATCTAGGACGTCTATGACGTTAGGGACATATGGGACATCTAGGACATCTGGGACGTTTGGGACGTTAGGGACATAGGGGACAGCTGGGACGTCTGGGACGTTAAAGCCAAATGGGACATTTAGGACGTCTGGGACGTTAGGGACATATATAACATCTAAGACGCCTGGGACATTAGGGACATATGGGACATCTGGGATGTCTGGGACTTTAGGAACATATGGGACATCTGGGACATCTGGGACGTTAAGGACATATGGGACATATGGGACATCTGGGACGCCTGGGACATTAGGGACATATGGGACATATGGGACATCTGAGACGTCTGGGACGTTAGGGACATATGGGGCATCTGGGAGCTCTGGGACGTTAAGGACGTATGGGACATCTAGGATGTCAAGGACGTTAGGGACATATGGGACATCTGGGACGTATCGGACGTTAAGGACATATGGGACATCTGGGACGTCTGGGACATTAGGGACATATGGGACATATGGGACATCTGGGACGTCTGAGACGTTAGGGACATATGGGTCATCTGGGACGTCTGGGACGTTAGGGACATATGGGACATCTAAGACGTCTGGGACGTTTGGGACGTTAAGGACATACGGGACAGCTAAGACGTCTAGGACGTTAGGGACATCTAGACGTCTGCGACGTCTGGGAAGTTAAAGACGTATGGGACATTTAGGACGCCTGGGACATTAGGGACATATGGGACATATGGGACATCTGGGCCGCCTAGGACATTAGGGACATATGGGACATATGGGACATATGGGACATCTGGGACGTCTGGGACGTCTGGGACGTTAGGTAAATATAGGACATCTAGGACGTCTGGGACGTTAGGAACATATGGGACATCTAGAACGTCTAGGACGACTGGGACGTTAGGACCATACGGGACAGCTGGGACGTCTGGGACGTTAGGGACATATGGGACTTTTATGACGTCTGGGACGTTAGGGACATATGGAGCATCTAGGACGCCTGGGACATTATAGACGTATGTGACATATAAGACATCTGGGGCACCTGAGACGTTAAGGACATATGGGACATCTAGGACGTCTGGGACGTCTGGGACGTTAAGGATATATGGGACATTTAGGACGCCTGGGACATTAATGACGTATGGCACATATGGGACATCTGGGACGCCTGAAACATTAGGGAAATATGGGATATATGGGACGCCTGGGACGTTAGGGATTAATGGGACATCTGGGACGTCTGTGGCGTTAAGGACATATGGGACATCTAGGACGTCTGGGACGTTAAGGACATATGGGATATTTAGGACGCCTATGACATTAGGGTCATATGGACATATGGGACATCTGGGACGTCTGGGACGTTAGGGACATATGGTACATCTGGGACCTCTGGGACGTTAAGAACATATGGGACGTCTAGGACGTCTGGGACGTTAGGGACATATGGAACATCTAGGACGCCTGGGACATTAGGGACATAAGTGACATATGGGACATCTGGGACGTCTGGGACGTTAGGGACATATTGGACATCTGAGACGTCTGGGACGTTAAGGACATATGGGACATTTAGGACGTCTGGGACGTCTGGCACGTTAAGGACATATGGGACATTTAGTACGCCTTGGACATTAGGGACATATAGGACATATGGGACATCTGGGACGTATGGGACGTCTGGGACGTTAGGGACATATAGGACATCTAGGACGTCTGGGACGTCTGGGACGTTAGGAACATACGGGCCAGCTGGCACGTCTGGGACGTTAAGGACATATGGGACTTTTAGGACGTCTGGGACGTTAGGGGCATATGGGACATCTAGGACGCTTGTGACATTAGGGACATATGGGACATATGGATCATCTGGGACGTCTGGGATGTTAGGGATAAATGGGACATCTGGGACGTCTGGGACGTTAAGGACATGTGGGACATCTAGGACGTCTGGGACGTCTGGGACGTTAAGAACATATGGGACATTTAGGACGCCTGAGACATTAGGGACATATGGGACATATGGGACATCTGGAACGCCTGGGACATTAGGGACATATGGGACATATGGGACATCTGGGACGTCTGAGACGTTAGGGACATATGGGGCATCTGGGACGTCTGAGACGTTAAGGACGTATGGGACATCTAGGACGTCTAGGACGTTAGAGACATATGGGACATCTGGGGCGTCTGGGACGTTAAGGACATATGGGACATCTGGGACGTCTGGGACATTAGGGACATATATGTCATATGGGACATCTGGGACGTCTGAGACGTTAGGGACATATGGAACATCTGGGACGTCTGGGACGTTAGGGACATATGGGACATCTAGGACGTCTGGGACGTCTGGGACGTTAGGGACATATGGAACATTTAGGACGCCTATGACATTAGGGTCATATGAAACATATGGGACATCTGGGACGTCTGGGACGTTAGGGACATATGGTACATCTGGGACGTCTGGGACGTTAAGAACATATGGGACGTCTAGGACGTCTGGGACGTTAGGGACATATGGAACATCTAGGACGCCTGGGACATTAGGGACATAAGGGACATATGGGACATCTGGGACGTCTGGGACGTTAGGGACATATTGGACATCTGAGACGTCTGGGACGTTAAGGACATATGGGACATTTAGGACGTCTGGGACGTCTGGCACGTTAAGGACATATGGGACATTTAGTACGCCTGGGACATTAGGGACATATGGGACATATGGGACATCTGGGACGTATGGGAAGTCTGTGACGTTAGGGACATATAGGACATCTAGGACGTCTGGGACGTCTGGGACGTTAGGAACATACGGGCCAGCTGGGACGTCTGGGACGTTAGGGACATATGGGAAATTTAGGACGACTGGGACGTTAGGGACATATGAAACATCTAGGACGCTTGGGACATTAGGGACATATGGAACATATGGGACATCTGGGACGTCTGGGACGTTAGCGACATATGGGACATCTGGGACGTCTGGGAGGTTAAGGACAAATGGGACATCTAGGACGTCTGGGACATCTGGGACGTTAAGGACATATGAAACATTTAGGACGCCTGAGACATTAGGGACATATGGGACATATGGGACATCTGGGACGCCTGGGACATTAGGGACATATGGGACATATGGGACATCTGAGACGTCTGAGACGTTAGGGACACGTGGAACATCTGGGACGTCTGGGACGTTAAGGACATATGGAACATCTAGGACGTCTGGGACGTCTGGGACGTTAGGAATATACGGGCCAGCTGGGACGTCTGGGACGTTAGGAACATATGGGACATTTAGGACGACTGGGACGTTAGGGACATATGAAACATCTAGGACGCTTGGGACATTAGGGACATATGGGACATATGGGACATCTGGGACGTCTGGGACGTTAGCGACATATGGGACATCTGGGACGTCTGGGAGGTTAAGGACATATGGGACATCTAGGACGTCTGGGACATCTGGGACGTTAAGGACGTATGAAACATTTAGGACGCCTGGGACATTAGGGACATATGAGACATATGGGACATCTGGGACGTCTGGGACGTTAAGGACATATGGGATGTCTAGGACTCCTGGGACGCCTGGGACGTTAAGGACATATATGACATTTAGGACGCCTGGGACATTAGGGACATATGGAAAATATGGGACATTTGGGACGTTTGGGACGTTAGGGACATATAGGACATCTAGGACGTCTAGGACGTTAGGGACATATGGGACATCTAGGACATCTGGGACGTCTCGGACGTTAGGGACATACGGGACAGCTTGGACGTCTGGGACGTTAAAGCCAAATGGGACTTTTGGGACGTCTGGGACGTTAGGGACATATATAACATCTAGGACGCCTGGGACATTAGGGACATATGGGACATCTGGGACGTCTGGAACTTTAGGAACATATGGGACATCTGGGACGTCTGGGACGTTAAGGACATATGGGACATATGGGACATCTGGGACGCCTGGGACATTAGGGACATATGGGACATATGGGACATCTGGGACGTCTGGGACGTTAGGGACATATGGGGCATCTGGGAGGTCTGGGACGTTAAGGACGTATGGGACATCTGGGACGTCTGGGACATTAGGGACATATGGGACATATGGGACATCTGGGACGTCTGAGACGTTAGGGACATATGGGTCATCTGGGACGTCTGGGACGTTAGGTACATATGGGACATCTAAGACGTCTGGGACGTTTGGGACGTTAGGGACATACGGGACAGCTAAGACGTCTAGGACGTTAGGGACATCTAGACGTCTGGGACGTCTGGGAAGTTAAAGACGCATGGGACATTTAGGACGCCTGGGACATTAGGGACATATGGGACATATGGGACATCTGGGACGTCTGGGACGTCTGGGACGTTAGGTAAATATAGGACATCTAGGACGTCTGGGACGTTAGGAACATATGGGACATCTAGAACGTCTAGGACGACTGGGACGTTAGGACCATACGGGACAGCTGGGACGTCTGGGACGTTAGGGACATATGGGACTTTTATGACGTCTGGGACGTTAGGGACATATGGAACATCTAGGACGCCTGGGACATTAGAGACGTATGTGACATATGGAACATCTGGGGCGCCTGAGACGTTAAGGACATATGGGACATCTAGGACGTCTGGGACGTCTGGGACGTTAAGGACATATGGGCATTTAGGACGCCTGGGACATTAATGACGTATGGCACATATGGGACATATGGGACGCCTGGAACATTAGGAAAATATGGGACATATGGGACGCCTGGGACGTTAGGGATTAATGGGACATCTGGGACGTCTGTGGCGTTAAGGACATATGGGACATCTAGGACGTCTGGGACGTCTGGGACGATAAGGACATATGGGATATTTAGGACGCCTAGGACATTAGGGACATATGGAACATATGGGACATCTGGGACGTCTGGGACGTTAGGGACATATGGGACATCTAGGACGTTTGGGACGTTAAGGACATATGGGACATTTAGGACGCCTGGGACATTAGGGACGTGTTAAGGACTTTATAAACTTTTGCCGCTTCTATTGCATGCTGAATTCATACTGTGCGCAGTAGACTCCCGTGCCGGCATCCGATTCCAAAAACACTTACGTTTCATCTGTCAACGTGGCAGCATGCAAACCGGTCCGCTCTACGGAAGCTAATTCTTGTAAATGTTCAAATGTTCCATGTGTTTTTTATTGCTAATAAAGTAACATATTTCCGGCTTTCAACGAGTGTATTTATTCTGTGAAACCTACAATTCATACAGTCCACAAGTTCCAAGGCGAGCTGGCAGTCAGGAGTTTTCCAAATAACGGAAAACTGAGAAGGCTACAAAACATTGGACCTTCGATCCCGATTAGTGCCACAAACATTGGTCCTACAGACCCGGATTAAACCACATTAGGTCAGTGCGAGTCCAGTCAACAGCGACAGCATTCGACAACATTGGTCATTGGCAAGTACAAAAGCATATTCAGTTTGTATTGCATCGCATGCAATCGACCGCAAGGAGCAGCGTTCCAAATTCGCAGCAACGCGTGGAACGAAGAGGGCACATGCGGTGCCCGTAACGAGAGGAAGGAAGACAGCAGACGGTGCTATCAACGACAATATTCGTGCACGTGGGAATTGCAGCTGCAAGCGAGACGGTAGTACGAACCAAAGCAACGAGGAAAACGGCAAGGCGGCACAAACCAATAGCAATGTAAGCCTAAGTTCCCTATTTTCCTATGCATGAATATTTGGTTTTCTATCATCTGTGTTATACATGTGCATAATTTCAGCTGCGTATTATTGCGTAAACAAATGGTTTATGAGTCATATAAACATTTTAATTGCGTGAAATGCCAAGCTATTACGTTTGTTGTTGTTGCAGAGCCGTTTGCGTTGTTAAAACAGTCTCGCGTTCGTGGCTCAATTTGGTCTTGCGTAGTACACGGCCATCCGCGTCGTGATTCATTCCGTTGTACCGGGGTCGTTTTCTGCGTCGTAAGCGACAAGTTTCTCGTGTTGTTAGCAAGCGCTGTCTGCGTTGTAAACAAAATTCCGTACCAGAGGCGTGCGAAAGGTTTTATCATTAAAGAATATTTCAGATTCTGCAAGTAGTAAGGCTACCACGCGTAGCATCTTGCCTGAAATAGCACAGATAGTTGACCCGTTGGGTCCGCGTACCAGAAGCGTACAAAATTCACGCCAGAGGCGTACGAAAAATTAGTTCGATCTGTTAAATTGTTTTTAATCTCAACAATTATGGATTCGCTTGTAAGAGTACGAAGCTCTATTAAAGGCAAGCTCACGCGTTTCTCAAATCACGTGCAATATTTGCAAAAAATTCATGATGAAGATCAATTCTTATCTAGCGCTCAGATTATTCAATTGCAAAAAAGATTGAATGATACAGCCACCTTGTTATCGGAATATTATGCGGTTCATGAACAAATTTTAGAAACCAGTGAGGATACAGAATCTGAAATGCAGCAACAAGTTGAATTTGAGGATTCTTATTATTTTGCAATTTCACAAGCTGAATATTTGATTAATGAATACAACAAACAGTCTGATGTTGCATTAGATCGTTCTGGATCGCCTGCTGGTAGCGTAAGATCAACGCATTCAAATTGCAGTTCACATTGCAATAATCAAGCTGTACGCCTTCCTGCCATTTCGATACCCAAATATTCAGGGAACGTTTCAGAATGGTTAGAGTTTCGTGAGATTTTTATTAGTTTAATTCATGAGAATCAAGCGTTAACTAATATTCAAAAGCTGCATTACTTAAAGGCTAGTTTACAGGGTGATGCAAGCCAAATTATAAAAAGTTTAGAGTTTACTGCGGGTAATTATACTCTAGCTTGGGAGGCATTGTGCAATCGATACAATGATCCAAAAATTCTGGTTCATAACCACCTCAAGGCTATATTTGAACTCGAATCTTGCAGTAAGGAATCTGCAACTAAATTACGTACGATTAGCGATATGTTATTCAAGCATTTTGCAGCAATCAAATCATTAGCTACCGAAAGCGAGCTTCTTGATTTTGTTATAATTTATGTAGTTTCTAAAAAACTGGACCCCACTACATTTCGTGAATGGGAGGTCCTTAGAAACCGGTCAAGTTCTGACCTGCCTAATCTTGATGAGTTCAAGGAATTCTTACAAAATACAGCGAATTTTCTAGAAACTCTGGAAGTAAAAGATAGCAAGCTTGTACCCGAAAAGTCTTCCAAGGTACATTCAAAATCATTTGTGTCAGGTACCCCTTCGTGTCCACTTTGTAAAGGATCTCATTCCTTGTACAAATGCGATAAGTTTGTCAAGCTGTCTGTTCTTGACAGAAAATCAAAGGCAAAAGAGCTCCGCGTATGCTTTAATTGCCTAACTCAGGGTCACCTTGCGAGCCTTTGTAGCTCCAAATATACGTGTAGAAAGTGCAAATCAAGGCACAACACACTTCTTCATGAGGATAAGCCTCAGAACGCTTCTTCTAGTCAACCAGGATCTGCGATGTCGGCAGAAACCCCTGTTGAACTAAACCAATCGATTTCGGCATTCTGTTCGAATGCTTTTCAGGTACTCTTACCTACGGCTACCGCTAAACTCATCGCTGATGATGGTACGCCTCACGTTGTGCGAATCCTGTTGGATTCCGGTTCCCAATCGAACTTTATACGTTCAGATTTGTGTAAAAGGTTGAAGCTTCCAATTCGCGAAGTCAACGTTACTGTTTCTGGCTTAAGTAAAGCCACTTCTCAAATCAAGGTTAAGTGTGATATCAAGCTGCAAGCCCCTCACACTTCATACGGCATTGGCCTATCTTGTCTTGTTCTCGATGAGATTACGGGTGTTACCCCAAGTTTTCGCGTCCAGCGAAACAGCTTCAAGGTTCCTGATAACATCAAGTTATCAGATCTGTCCTACGACCAACCGGGCACCATCGACATTCTGATTGGTTCGCCCATTTTCTGGCAGCTCCTTTGTATTGGACAAATTGGTCTAGGCCCAAATCTTCCCATCCTCCAAAAGACTCGTTTTGGTTGGATTGTTTCTGGCCCTACAGGCCCCCCTTCTGCGTACCCTGTACAGTGCAATCTTAGCACGATCGAGGATGCTTCTGATCCCATTGCTAGGTTTTGGCAACTCGAACATTACCCAGAGGAAAAGGTTCGCACAAATGAAGAGAACGCCTGTGAGGCACATTTTCTGCAAAATACTCAACGAGAAGCGAATGGTCGATTCGTTGTCTCTATCCCTTTCAAGAAGCCTGTAGAGGTACTGGGCGATTCATTGCAAATCGCTCAGAAAAGATTCTTATCACTAGAGAAGCGGTTACAAGCGAACTCTGACTTGTTCAATCGCTATTCTAATTTCATGAATGAATATTCTGAATTAGGTCATATGTCCGTTTCAAACCCTAATTCAAACGAGATATCCTATTATCTACCCCACCACGGAGTTTTAAAAGAGGAAAGCCTGACAACTAAACTCCGAGTTGTATTCAATGGTTCTCAAGCAACCACTTCCGGGCAATCTCTGAACAGCATTCAGATGGTTGGCCCAACCGTGCAGCAAGACTTATTTTCAATTCTTGTTCGCTTTCGCAAGCATTTATTCGCTATATCAGCTGATATCGAGAAGATGTATCGCCAGGTTCTGGTGAATCCTAACCATAGGCCCCTTCAGAGAATCTTGTGGCGACCCTCCTCAGCTGAGCCTCTTCGGTCGTACGACTTGAATACGGTTACGTATGGCACCGCATCGGCATCTTTTCTTGCTATTCGATGTTTAACCCAATTGGGCATCGAATGTGAGGCTTCAAATCCCGAAGTCTCTCGAATCATAAAGGAGGACTTCTACGTCGACGACCTTCTGACAGGTGCCGACACTCCTGAGAAAGCGCGTACTCTCTGCTCAAACTTGGATCAGATTCTTGAGTCAGGCTGCTTCAAACTTAGAAAGTGGATTTCTAACTCTCCAGAAGTTCTCGATGGAATACCAGATTCCGATTTGCATCCGGGTGTTCTTGATTTCAGTGCACATGAGCACACAAACACCCTTGGTTTGATTTGGTCCTTTAAAAGCGATCATCTGATGTTCAATATTTCAAATTCTACAAGTAGTAAGGCTACGAAGCGTAGCATCTTGTCTGAAATATCGCAAATATTCGACCCGTTGGGTCTTCTAAGTCCATGCACCATGGGTGCCAAGGTTCTTTTGCAACAGCTTTGGATGGAAAAGCTGGATTGGGATGAACCCGTTCCTAAAGCCATACAAGAAAAATGGTTAACCTATCGCAGTAAGCTTCTCATGCTCAATGACTTAGCAATTCCTCGTCACGTCCTCTGTCGGAGCGTGGTCGAGATAGAGCTCCATGGTTTCTGCGACGCCTCTAACAATAGTTACGGTGCGTCGATATACCTACGTTCCAAGAATCAGGAAGGGGAAGCACAGGTTTACCTTCTCTGTTCCAAGGCCAAGGTAGCCCCTTTAAAGCCCTTGACAATCCCGAAGCTCGAGCTCTGCGGAGCTGTTCTTCTAAGCAAACTTTCCATGCAAGTCATAAAGGCACTTGATTTGCCCATATCTAGAATCGGTCTGTGGACAGATTCCACAATAGTGCTAGGATGGTTGAAAACCAGTCCAAATCTTCTTAAGACCTTTGTGTGCAACAGAGTTGCTGATGTTCAGCAACTCACCTTTGATGCCACTTGGCGGCATGTTCCCACAACGTCTAATCCTGCTGATCTTCTCACTAGGAGAATCACCCCTTTAGGTTTGAAAGAATTGAGCCTTTGGTGGCATGGTCCCACCTGGCTAAGCGAAGGTGAGGCCTCTTGGCCTACTTCCAAACATGTTCGTGCTGAGCTTCCAGAATTCAAAAAAGAAGTTCAGAGTCTTCCTGTAACCTCTGTTGAACCATGTCCGTTCAATCAGTATTTAAGCTTCGCTCGCTTACAACGAGTTACAGCTTATTGTTTTATCACAAAAGCAGTGCACCTTGAATTGGTCGCTGACCTTTCTACTGAAACCTTCTTAATGGCTTTTCGCCGGTTTGTGGCTCGCCGAGGCAAACCGCTCCATGTCTACTCAGACAACGGCACTAACTTTGTAGGCGCTAATTCCGAGTTAATCGAATTAGGCAATTTTCTCGCGGAACAAAACCCTTCTATTTCCGAATCAGTCGCGAACGACGGAGTAGCTTGGCATTTTATACCCGCGCACAGTCCCCACTTTGGCGGATTGTGGGAGGCCGGAATCAAGTCCTCCAAACATCACATACGTCGCGTTATAGGTAACGCTAGTCTAAATTATGATGAATTTAGCACTTTGTTAGCACAGGTGGAAGCGACCTTAAACTCCCGACCCCTGTCCCCTTTGTCCTCTGATCCAAACCACCTTCAGCCTTTGACTCCTGCTCATTTCCTGATTGGTCGTCCGTTGGTGTCACTGCCTGATCCCAACGTAACTGAGATAGTCGAGTCTCGGCTGTCTACATACCAGAGAATACAACAACTTCACCAGAATGTGTGGAAGAGATGGAGTAAAGAGTACATCTCGAAACTCCAACAGCGCACCAAATGGCGCACGCATCTTTCGGACCTCCAGCCTGGTTCCATGGTCCTCATCAAGGATGACAATCTACCCCCTCTGAAGTGGAGGTTAGGCCGGGTCACCGAGCTGCACCCTGGCCTTGACGGCGTTACGCGTGTGGCGTTAGTGAACACAGTGTCAGGGATCGTGAAGCGATCCTTCGCCAAATTGTGCCCGCTACCTAGTGTTGTGAACTAGTGCGTTAGCGTTCAGCGCAGTTTCGTAAAGCCCTTTGGCTCCCCATTGTTCGGGTTTTCTTGTACTAGATTAAGATCCATGTACTATTATGCTTTGTATATATGTGTGTTCATGTTACATGTTTTACTCTAGCTTTTACATGTCAACTTTGTACTGTTTTATTTGAAAGGTTACCCTTTCCAAGGCGGGCGGTATGTTAAGGACTTTATAAACTTTTGCCGCTTCTCTTGCATGCTGAATTCATACTGTGCGCAGTAGACTCCCGTGCCGGCATCCGATTCCAAAAACACTTACGTTTCATCTGTCAACGTGGCAGCATGCAAACCGGTCCGCTCTACGGAAGCTAATTCTTGTAAATGTTCAAATGTTCCATGTGTTTTTTATTGCTAATAAAGTAACATATTTCCGGCTTTCAACGAGTGTATTTATTCAGTGAAACCTACAATTCATACAGTCCACAAATTCCAAGGCGAGCTGGCAGTCAGGAGTTTTCCAAATAACGGAAAACTGAGAAGGCTACAAAACATTGGACCTTCGATCCCGATTAGTGCCACAAACAGGACGTATGGGACATATGGGACATCTGGGACGGTTGGGACATTAGGGACATATAAGGCATATGGGACATCTGGGACGTCTGGGACGTCTGGGACGTTAGGGACATATAGGACATCTAGGACATCTGGGACGTTAGAGACATATGGGACATCTAGGACGTCTGGGACGTCTAGGACGTTAGGGACATACGGGACAGTTGGGACGTCTGGGACGTTAGGGACATATGGGACATTCAGGACGTCTGGGACGTTAGGGACATATGGAACATTTAGGACGCCAGGGACATTAGGGACATATGGGACATATGGAACAGCTGGGACGTCTGGGACGTTAGGGACATATGGGACATCTGGGACGTCTAGGACGTTAAGGACATATGGGACATTTAGGACGTCTTGGAAGTTAGGGACATACGGAACATCTAGGACGCTTGGGACATTAGGGACATATGGGACATATGGGACATCTGGAACGTCTGGGACGTTAGGGACATATGGGGCATCTGGGACGTCTCGGACGTTAAGGACATATGGGACGTCTAGGACGTCTGGGACGTATGGGACGTTAAGGACATTTGGGACATTTAGGGCGCCTGGGACATTAGGGACATATGGGACATATGAGACATCTGCGACGTCTGGGACGTTAAGGACATATGCTACATCTAAGACGTCTGGGACGTCTGGGACGTTAAGGACATTTGGGAAATCTAGGACGCCTGGGACATTAGGGACATATGGGACATATTCGACATCTGGGACGCCTGGGACGTTAGGGACATATGGGACATCTTGGACGTCTGGGACGTTAGGGACATATGGGACATCTAGGACGTCTGGGACGTCTGAGACGTCTGGGACGCCTGGGACATTAGGGACATATGGGACATATGGGACATCTGGGACGTCTGGGACGTTAGGGACATATAGGACATCTAGGACATCTGGGACGTTAGGGACATATGGGACATCTAGGACGTCTGGGACGTCTGGGACGTTAGGGACATACGGGACAGCTGGGACGTTTGGGACGTTAAGGACATATGGGGCTTTTGGGACGTCTGGGACGTTAGGAACATATGGAACATTAGGACATCTGGGACGTTAGGGACATATGGAACACTTAAAACGCTTGGGACATTAGGGACATATGGGACATATGGGACATCTGGTACGTCTGGGACGTTAGGGTCATATGAGACATCTGGAACGTCTGGGACGTTAAGGACATATGGGACGTCTAGGACGTCTGGGACGTTAGGGACATATGGGACATTTAGGACGTCTGGGTCGTTAGGGACATATGGAACATCTAGGACGCCTGGGACATTAGGGACATATGGGACATATGGGACATCTGGGACGTCTGGGACGTTAGGGACATATGGGGCATTTGGGACGTCTGGGACGTTAAGGACATATGGGACATCTAGGACGTCTGGGACGTTAGGAACATATGGGAAATTTAGGACGTCTGGGACGTTAGGGACATACGGGACAGCTGGAACGTCTGGGACGTTAGAGTTATATGGGAGATTTATGACGTCTGGGACGTTAGGGACATATGGAACATCTAGGACGCTTGGGACATTAGGGGACATATGGGACATATGGGACATCTGGGACGTCTGGGACGTTAGGGACATATGAGACATCTGGGACGTCTGGGACGTTAAGGACATATGGGACGTCTAGGACGTCTGGGACGTTAGTTACATATGGGACATCTAGGACGTCTGGGACATCTGGGACGTTAGGGACATACGGGACAGCTGGGACGTTTGGGACGTTAAGGACATATGGGACTTTTGGGACGTCTGGGACGTTAGGAACATATGGAACATCTAGGACGCCTGGGACGTTAGGGACATATGGGACATCTGGGACGTCTGGGACGTTAAGGACATATTGGACATATAGGACGTCTGGGACGTCTGGGACGTTAAAAACATATGGGACATTTAGGACGCCTGAGACATTAGGGACATATGGAACATATGGGACATCTGGGACGCCTGGGACATTAGGGACATATGGGACATATGGGACATCTGGGACGTCTGGGACGTTAAGGACGTATGGGACATCTAGGACGTCTAGTACGTTAGGGACATATGGGACTTCTGGGACTTCTGGGACGTTAGGGACATATGAGACATCTGGGACGTCTGGGACATTAGAGACATATGGGACATATGGGGCATCTGGGACGTCTGGGACGTTAAGGACGTATGGGACATCTAGGACGTCTAGTACGTTAGGGACATATGGGACATCTGGGACTTCTGGGACGTTAGGGACATGTGGGACATCTGGGACGTCTGGGACATTAGAGACATATGGGACATATGGGGCATCTGGGACGTCTGGGACGTTAAGGACGTATGGGACATCTAGGACGTCTAGTACGTTAGGGACATATGGGACATCTGGGACTTCTGGGACGTTAGGGACATATGGGACATCTGGGACGCCTGGGACATTAGGGACATATAGGACATATGGGACATCTGGGACGTCTGGGACGTTAAGGACGTATGGGACATCTAGGACGTCTAGTACGTTAGGGACATATGAGACATCTGGGACTTCTGGGACGTTAGGGACATATGGGACATCTGGGACGTCTGGGACATTAGAGGCATATGGGGCATATGGGACATCTGGCACGTCTGGGACGTTAAGGACGTATGGGACATCTAGGACGTCTAGTACGTTAGGGACATATGGGACATCTGGGACTTCTGGGACGTTAGGGACATATGGGACATCTGGGACGTCTGAGACATTAGAGACATATGGAACATATGGGGCATCTGGGACGTCTGGGACGTTAAGGACGTATGGGACATCTAGGACGTCTAGTACGTTAGGGACATATGGGGCATCTGGGACTTCTGGGACGTTAGGGACATATGGGACATCTGGGACGTCTGGGACATTAGAGACATATGGGACATATGGGACATCTGGGACGTCTGGGACGTTAGGGACATATGGGACGTCTGGGACGTCTGGGACGTTAGGGACATATGGGACATCTAGGACGTCTGGGACGTCTGGGACGTTAGGGACATATGGGACATTTAGGACATTTGGAACGTTAGGGACATATGGAACACTTAAAACACTTGGGACATTAGGGACATATGGGACATATGGACATCTGGGACGTCTGGGACGTTAGGGACATATGAGACATCGGGACGTCTGGGACGTTAAGGACATATGGGACGTCTAGGACATCTGGGACGTCTGGGACGTTAGGGACAAATAGGACATCTAGGACGTCTGCGACGTTAGGGACATATGGGACAACTGGGACGTCTGGGACGCCTGGGACATTAAGGACATATGGGACATATGGGACGTCTGGGACATCTGGGACGTTAGGGTCATACGGGACAGCTGGCACGTCTGGGACGTTAAGGACATATGGAACTTTTAGGACGTCTGGGACGTTAGGGGCATATGGGACATCTAGGACGCTTGTGACATTAGGGACATATGGGACATATGGATCATCTGGGACGTCTGGGATGTTAGGGACAAATGGGACATCTGGCACGTCTGGGACATTAAGGACATGTGAGACATCTAGGACGTCTGGGATGTCTGGGACGTTAAGAACATATGGGACATTTAGGACGCCTGAGACATTAGGGACATATGGGACATATGGGACATCTGGAACGCCTGGGACATTAGGGACATATGGGACATATCTGACATCTGGGACGTCTGAGACGTTAGGGACATATGGGGCATCTGGGACGTCTGAGACGTTAAGGACGTATGGGACATATAGGACGTCTAGGACGTTAGGGACATATGGGACATCTGGGGCGTCTGGGACGTTAGGGACATATGGGACATTTGGGACGTCTGGGACATTAGGGACATATATGTCATATGGGACATCTGGGACGTCTGGGACGTTAGGGACATATGGAACATCTGGGACGTCTGGGACGTTAGGGACATATGGGACATCTAGGACGTCTGGGACGTCTGGGACGTTAGGGACATATGGAACATTTAGGACGCCTATGACATTAGGGTCATATGGAACATATGGGACATCTGGGACGTCTGGGACGTTAGGGACATATGGTAAATCTGGGACGTCTGGGACGTTAAGAACATATGGGACGTCTAGGAAGTCTGGGACGTTAGGGAGATATGGAACATCTAGGACGCCTGGGACATTAGGGACATAAGGGACATATGGGACATCTGGGACGTCTGGGACGTTAGGGACATATTGGACATCTGAGACGTCTGGGACGTTAAGGACATATGGGACATTTAGGACGTCTGGGACGTCTGGCACGTTAAGGACATATGGGACATTTAGTACGCCTGGGACATTAGGGACATATGGGACATATGGGACAACTGGGACGTATGGGACGTCTGGGACGTTAGGGACATATAGGACATCTAGGACGTCTGGCACGTTAGGGACATATGGGACATCTAGGACGTCTGGGACGTCTGGGACGTTAGAAACAAACGGGCCAGCTGGGACGTCTGGGACGTTAGGGACATATGGGACATTTAGGACGACTGGGACGTTAGGGACATATGAAACATCTAGGACGCTTGGGACATTAGGGACATATGGGACATATGGGACATCTGGGACGTCTGGGACGTTATCGACATATGGGACATCTGGGACGTCTGGGAGGTTAAGGACATATGGGACATCTAGGACATCTGGGACATCTGGGACGTTAAGGACATTTGAAACATTTAGGACGCCTGAGACATTAGGGACATATGGGACATATGGGACATCTGGGACGCCTGGGAAATAAGGGACATATGGGACATATGGGACATCTGAGACGTCCGAGACGTTAGGGACATGTGGAACATCTGGGACGTCTGAGACGTTAAGGACATATGGGACATCTAGGACGTCTGGGACGTCTGGGACGTTAGGAACATACGGGCCAGCTGGGACGTCTGGGACGTTAGGGACATATGGGACATTTAGGACGTCTGGGACGTTATCGACATATGGGACATCTGGGACGTCTGGGAGGTTAAGGACATATGGGACATCTAGGACGTCTGGGACATCTGGGACGTTAAGGACATTTGAAACATTTAGGACGCCTGAGACATTAGGGACATATGGGACATATGGGACATCTAGGACGCCTGGGAAATAAAGGACATATGGGACATATGGGACATCTGAGACGTCCGAGACGTTAGGGACATGTGGAACATCTGGGACGTCTGAGACGTTAAGGACATATGGGACATCTATGACGTCTGGGACGTCTGGGCCGTTAGGAACATACGGGCCAGCTGGGACGTCTGGGACGTTAGGGACATATGGGACATCTGGGACGTCTGGGAGGTTAAGGACATATGGGACATCTAGGACGTCTGGGACATCTGGGACGTTAAGGACGTATGAGACATTTAGGACGCCTGGGACATTAGGGACATATGAGACATATGGGACATCTGGGACGTCTGGGACGTTAAGGACATATGGGATGTCTAGGACTCCTGGGACGCTTGGGACGTTAAGGACATATAGGACATTTAGGACGCCTGGCACATTAGGGACATATGGAACATATGGGACATTTGGGACGTTTGGGACGTTAGGGACATATAGGACATCTAGGACGTCTAGGACGTTAGGGACATATGGAACATCTAGGACATCTGGGACGTTTGGGACGTTAGGGACATAGGGGACAGCTGGGACGTCTGGGACGTTAAAGCCAAATGGGACATTTAGGACGTCTGGGACGTTAGGGACATATATAACATCTAGGACGCCTGGGACATTAGGGACATATGGGACATCTGGGATGTCTGGGACTTTAGGAACATATGGGACATCTGGGACGTCTGGGACGTTAAGGACATATGGGACATATGGGACATCTGGGACGCCTGGAACATTAGGGACATATGGGACATATGGGACATCTGGGACGTCTGGGACGTTAGGGACATATGGGGCTTCTGGGAGCTCTGGGACGTTAAGGACGTATGGGACATCTAGGACGTTAAGGACGTTAGGGACATATGGGACATCTGGGACGTCTCGGACGTTAAGGACATATGGGACATCTGGGACGTCTGGGACATTAGGGACATATTGGGACATATGGGACATCTGGGACGTCTGAGACGTTAGGGACATATGGGTCATCTGGGACGTCTGGGACGTTAGGGACATATGGGACATCTAAGACGTCTGGGACGTTTGGGACGTTAGGGACATATGGGGCATCTGGGAGCTCTGGGACGTTAAGGACGTATGGGACATCTAGGACGTCAAGGACGTTAGGGACATATGGGACATCTGGGACGTCTCGGACGTTAAGGACATATGGGACATCTGGGACGTCTGGGACATTAGGGACATATGGGACATATGGGACATCTGGGACGTCTGAGACGTTAGGGACATATGGGTCATCTGGGACGTCTGGGACGTCTGGGACGTTAGGGACATATGGGGCATCTGGGAGCTCTGGGACGTTAAGGACGTATGGGACATCTAGGACGTCAAGGACGTTAGGGACATATGGGACATCTGGGACGTCTCGGACGTTAAGGACATATGGGACATCTGGGACGTCTGGGACATTAGGGACATATGGGACATATGGGACATGTGGGACGTCTGAGACGTTAGGGACATATGGGTCATCTGGGACGTCTGGGACGTTAGGGACATATGGGACATCTAAGACGTCTAGGACGTTAGGGACATCTAGACGTCTGCGACGTCTGGGAAGTTAAAGACGTATGGGACATTTAGGACGCCTGGGACATTAGGGACATATGGGACATATGGGACATCTGGGCCGCCTAGGACATTAGGGACATATGGGACATATGGGACATATGGGACATCTGGGACGTCTGGGACGTCTGGGACGTTAGGTAAATATAGGACATCTAGGACGTCTGGGACGTTAGGAACATATGGGACATCTAGGACGTCTAGGACGACTGGGACGTTAGGACCATACGGGACAGCTGGGACGTCTGGGACGTTAGGGACATATGGGACTTTTATGACGTCTGGGACGTTAGGGACATATGGAGCATCTAGGACGCCTGGGACATTATAGACGTATGTGACATATAAGACATCTGGGGCACCTGAGACGTTAAAGACATATGGGACATTTAGGACGCCTGGGACATTAATGACGTATGGCACATATGGGACATCTGGAACGCCTGAAACATTAGGGAAATATGGGATATATGGGACGCCTGGGACGTTAGGGATTAATGGAACATCTGGGACGTCTGTGGCGTTAAGGACATATGAGACATCTAGGACGTCTGGGACGTCTGGGACGTTAAGGACATATGGGATATTT
The DNA here is from genome assembly GCA_940337035.1 of Agriotes lineatus. NCBI lineage: Eukaryota > Metazoa > Arthropoda > Insecta > Coleoptera > Elateridae > Agriotes > Agriotes lineatus. The sequence continues at coordinate 154,969 of CALNHX010002699.1, forward strand.
AGGACGCCTAGGACATTAGGGACATATGGAACATATGGGACATCTGGGACGTCTGGGACGTTAGGGACATATGGGACATCTAGGACGTTTGGGACGTTAAGGACATATGGGACATTTAGGACGCCTGGGACATTAGGGACATATGGGACATATGGGACATCTGGGACGTTTGGACATTAGGGACATATAAGACATATGGGACATCTGGGACGTCTGGGACGTCTGGGACGTTTGGGACATATAGGACATCTAGGACATCTGGGACGTCTAGGACGTTAGGGACATACGGGACAGTTGGGACGTCTGGGACGTTAGGGACATATGGGACATTCAGGACGTCTGGGACGTTAGGGACATATGGAACATTTAGGACGCCAGGGACATTAGGGACATATGGGACATATGGAACAGCTGGGACGTCTGGGACGTTAGGGACATATGGGACATTCAGAACGTCTGGGACGTTAGGGACATATGGAACATTTAGGACGCCAGGGACATTAGGGACATATGAGACATATGGAACAGCTGGGACGTCGGGGACGTTAGGGACATATGGGACATCTGGGACGTCTAGGACGTTAAGGACATATGGGACATTTAGGACGTCTTGGAAGTTAGGGACATACGGAACATCTAGGACGCTTGGGACATTAGGGACATATGGGACATATGGGACATCTGGAACGTCTGGGACGTTAGGGACATATGGGGCATCTGGGACGTCTCGGACGTTAAGGACATATGGGACGTCTAGGACGTCTGGGACGTCTGGGACGTTAAGGACATATGGGACATTTAGGACGCCTGGGACATTAGGGACATATGGGACATCTGGGACGCCTGGGACATATGGGACATATGAGACATCTGCGACGTCTGGGACGTTAAGGACATATGCTACATCTAAGACGTCTGGGACGTTAAGGACATATGGGACATTTAGGACGCCTGGGACATTAGGGACATATGGGACATATGGGACATCTGGGACGCCTGGGACGTTAGGGACATATGGGACATCTTGGACGTCTGGGACGTTAGGGACATATGGGACATCTAGGACGTCTGGGACGTCTGAGACGATTGGGACATTAGGGACATATGGGACATATGGGACATCTGGGACGTCTGGGACGTTAGGGACATATAGGACATCTAGGACATCTGGGACGTTAGGGACATATGGGACATCTAGGACGTCTGGGACGTCTGGGACGTTAGGGACATACGGGACAGCTGGGACGTTTGGGACGTTAAGGACATATGGGGCTTTTGGGACGTCTGGGACGTTAGGAACGTATGGAACATCTAGGACGCCTGGGACATTAGGGACATATGGGACATATGGGACATATGGGACATCGGGGACGTCTGGGACGTTAGGGACATATGAAACATCTAGGACGTCTGGGACGTCTGGGACGTTAAAAACATATGGGACATTTAGGACGTGTGAGACATTAGGGACATATGGGACATATGGGACATCTGGGACGCCTGGGACATTAGGGACATATGGGACATATGGGACATCTGGGACGTCTGGGACGTTAGGGACATATGGGGCATCTGGGACGTTAAAAACGAATGGGACATCTAGGACGTCTAGGACGTTAGGGACATATGGGACATCTGGGACGTCTGGGACGTTAGGGACATATGGGACATCTGGGACGTCTGGGACATTTGGGACATATGGGACATTTGGGACATCTGGGACGTCTGGGACATCTGGGACGTCTGGGACGTTAAGGAACATATGGGACATCTGGGACGTTCTGGGACGTTAGGGACATCAGGGACATCTAGGACGTCTGGGACGTCTGGGACGTTAGGGACATATGGGACATTTAGGACATCTGGGACGTTAGGGGACATATGGAACACTTAAAACGCTTGGGACATTAGGGACATATGGGACATATGGGACATCTGGTACGTCTGGGACGTTAGGGTCATATGAGACATCTGGGACGTCTGGGACGTTAAGGACATATGGGACGTCTAGGACGTCTGGGACGTTAGGGACATATGGGACATTTAGGACGTCTGGGGACGTTAGGGACCATATGAAACATCTAGGACGCTTGGGACATTAGGGACATATGGGACATATGGGACATCTGGGACGTCTGGGACGTTAGCGACATATGTGACATCTGGGACGTCTGGGAGGTTAAGGACAAATGGACATCTAGGACGTCTGGGACATCTGGACGTTAAGGACATATGAAACATTTAGGGACGCCTGAGACATTAGGGACATATGGGACATATGGGACATCTGGGACGCCTGGGACATTAGGGACATATGGGACATATGGGACATCTGAGACGTCTGGGACGTTAAGGACATATGGAACATCTAGGACGTCTGGGACGTCTGGGACGTTAGGAATATACGGGCCAGCTGGGACGTCTGGGACGTTAGGGACATATGGGACATTTAGGACGACTGGGACGTTAGGGACATATGAAACATCTAGGACGCTTGGGACATTAGGGACATATGGAACATATGGGACATCTGGGACGTCTGGGACGTTAGCGACATATGGGACATCTGGGACGTCCTGGGGGTTAAGGACATCTAGGACGTCTGGGACGTCTGGGACGTTAGGAATATACGGGCCAGCTGGGACGTCTGGGACGTTAGGGACATATGGGACATTTAGGACGACTGGGACGTTAGGGACATATGAAACATCTAGGACGCTTGGGACATTAGGGACATATGGAACATATGGGACATCTGGGACGTCTGGGACGTTAGCGACATATGGGACATCTGGGACGTCTGGGGGTTAAGGACATCTAGGACGTCTGGGACATCTGGGACGTTAAGGACGTATGAAACATTTAGGACGCCTGAGACATTAGGGACATATGGGACATATGGGACATCTGGGACGCCTGGGACATTAGGGACATATGGGACATATGGGACATCTGAGACGTCTGGGACGTTAAGGACATATGGAACATCTAGGACGTCTGGGACGTCTGGGACGTTAGGAATATACGGGCCAGCTGGGACGTCTGGGACGTTAGGGACATATGGGACATTTAGGACGACTGGGACGTTAGGGACATATGAAACATCTAGGACGCTTGGGACATTAGGGACATATGGAACATATGGGACATCTGGGACGTCTGGGACGTTAGCGACATATGGGACATCTGGGACGTCTGGGGGTTAAGGACATCTAGGACGTCTGGGACGTCTGGGACGTTAGGAATATACGAGCCAGCTGGGACGTCTGGGACGTTAGGGACATATGGGACATTTAGGACGACTGGGACGTTAGGGACATATGAAACATCTAGGACGCTTGGGACATTAGGGACATATGGAACATATGGGACATCTGGGACGTCTGGGACGTTAGCGACATATGGGACATCTGGGACGTCTGGGGGTTAAGGACATCTAGGACGTCTGGGACATCTGGGACGTTAAGGACGTATGAAACATTTAGGACGCCTGGGACATTAGGGACATATGAGACATATGGGACATCTGGGACGTCTGGGACGTTAAGGACATATGGGATGTCTAGGACTCCTGGGACGCCTGGGACGTTAAGGACATATATGACATTTAGGACGCCTGGGACATTAGGGACATATGGAACATATGGGACATTTGGGACGTTTGGGACGTTAGGGACATATAGGACATCTAGGACGTCTAGGACGTTAGGGACATATGGGACATCTAGGACATCTGGGACGTCTCGGACGTTAGGGACATACGGGACAGCTGGGACGTCTGGGACGTTAAAGCCAAATGGGACTTTTGGGACGTCTGCGACGTTAGGGACATATATAACATCTAGGACGCCTGGGACATTAGGGACATATGGGACATCTGGGACGTCTGGAACTTTAGGAACATATGGGACATCTGGGACGTCTGGGACGTTAAGGACATATGGGACATATGGGACATCTGGGACGCCTGGGACATTAGGGACATATGGGACATATGGGACATCTGGGACGTCTGGGACGTTAGGGACATATGGGGCATCTGGGAGGTCTGGGACGTTAAGGACGTATGGGACATCTAGGACGTCAAGGACGTTAGGGACATATGGGACATCTGGGACGTCTCGGACGTTAAGGACATATGGGACATCTGGGACGTCTGGGACATTAGGGACATATGGGACATATGGGACATCTGGGACGTCTGAGACGTTAGGGACATATGGGTCATCTGGGACGTTTGGGACGTTAGGGACATATGGGACATCTAAGACGTCTGGGACGTTTGGGACGTTAGGGACATACGGGACAGCTAAGACGTCTAGGACGTTAGGGACATCTAGACGTCTGGGACGTCTGGGAAGTTAAAGACGCCTGGGACATTTAGGACGCCTGGGACATTAGGGACATATGGGACATCTGGGCCGCCTAGGACATTAGGGACATATGGGACATATGGGACATCTGAGACGTCTGGGACGTCTGGGACGTTAGGTAAATATAGGACATCTAGGACGTCTGGGACGTTAGGAACATATGGGACATCTAGAACGTCTAGGACGACTGGGACGTTAGGACCATACGGGACAGCTGGGACGTCTGGGACGTTAGGGACATATGGGACTTTTATGACGTCTGGGACGTTAGGGACATATGGAACATCTAGGACGCCTGGGACATTAGAGACGTATGTGACATATAGAACATCTGGGGCGCCTGAGACGTTAAGGACATATGGGACATCTAGGACGTCTGGGACGTCTGGGACGTTAAGGACATATGGGACATTTAGGACGCCTGGGACATTAATGACGTATGGCACATATGGGACATCTGGGACGCCTGGAACATTAGGGAAATATGGGACATATGGGACGCCTGGGACGTTAGGGATTAATGGGACATCTGGGACGTCTGTGGCGTTAAGGACATATGGGACATCTAGGACGTCTGGGACGTCTGGGACGATAAGGACATATGGGATATTTAGGACGCCTAGGACATTAGGGACATATGGAATATATGGGACATCTGGGACGTCTGGGACGTTAGGGACATATGGGACATCTAGGACGTTTGGGACGTTAAGGACATATGGGACATTTAGGACGCCTGGGACATTAGGGACGTATGGGACATATGGGACATCTGGGACGTTTGGGACATTAGGGACATATAAGACATATGGGACATCTGGGTCGTCTGGGACGTCTGGGACGTTAGGGACATATAGGACATCTAAGACATCTGGGACGTTAGAGACATATGGGACATCTAGGACGTCTGGGACGTCTAGGACGTTAGGGACATACGGGACAGTTGGGACGTCTGGGACGTTAGGGACATATGGGACATTCAGGACGTCTGGGACGTTAGGGACATATGGAACATTTAGGACGCCAGGGACATTAGGGACATATGGGACATATGGAACAGCTAAGACGTCTGGGACGTTAGGGACATATGGGACATCTGGGACGTCTAGGACGTTAAGGACATATTGGACATTTAGGACGTCTTGGAAGTTAGGGACATATGGGACATTTAGGACGTCTGGGTCGTTAGGGACATATGGAACATCTAGGACGCCTGGGACATTAGGGACATATGGGACATCTGGGACGTCTGGGACGTTAAGGACATATGGGACGTCTAGGACGTCTGGGACGTTAGGGACATATGGGAGATTTAGGACGTCTGGGTCGTTAGGGACATATGGAACATCTAGGACGCCTGGGACATTAGGGACATATGGGTCATATGGGACATCTGGGACGTCTGGGACGTTAGGGACATATGGGACATTTGGGACGTCTGGGACGTTAAGGACATATGGGACATCTAGGACGTCTGGGACGTTAGGGACATATGGGAAATTTAGGACGTCTGGGACGTTAGGGACATACGGGACAGCTGGAACGTCTGGGACGTTAGAGTTATATGGGAGATTTATGACGTCTGGGACGTTAGGGACTTATGGAACATCTAGAACGCTTGGGACATTAGGGGACATATGGGACATATGGGACATTTGGGACGTCTGGGACGTTAGGGACATATGAGACATCTGGGACGTCTGGGACGTTAAGGACATATGGGACGTCTAGGACGTCTGGGACGTTAGTTACATATGGGACATCTAGGACGTCTGGGACATCTGGGACGTTAGGGACATACGGGACAGCTGGGACGTTTGGGACGTTAAGGACATATGGGACTTTTGGGACGTCTGGGAAGTTAGGAACATATGGAACATCTAGGACGCCTGGGACATTAGGGACATATGGGACATATGGGACATCGGGGACGTCTGGGACGTTAGGGACATATGGGACATCTGGGACGTCTGGGACGTTAAGGACATATTGGACATATAGGACGTCTTGAACGTCTGGGACGTTAAAAACATATGGGACATTTAGGATCCCTGAGACATTAGGGACATATGGGACATATGGGACATCTGGGACGCCTGGGACATTAGGGACATATGGGACATATGGGACATCTGGGACGTCTGGGACGTTAAGGACGTATGGGACATCTAGGACGTCTAGTACGTTAGGGACATATGGGACATCTGGGACTTCTGGGACGTTAGGGACATATGAGACATCTGGGACGTCTGGGACATTGGAGACATATGGGACATATGGGGCATCTGGGACGTCTGGGACGTTAAGGACGTATGGGACATCTAGGACGTCTAGTACGTTAGGGACATATGGGACATATGGGGCATCTGGGACGTCTGGGACGTTAGGAACATATGGAACATCTAGGACGCCTTGGACATTAGGGACATATGGGACATATGGACATATGGGACATCGGGGACGTCTGGGACGTTAGGGACATATGAAACATCTAGGACGTCTGGGACGTCTGGGACATTAAAAACATATGGGACATTTAGGACGTGTGAGACATTAGGGACATATGGGACATATGGGACATCTGGGACGCCTGGGACATTAGGGACATATGGGACATATGGGACATCTGGGACGTCTGGGACGTTAGGGACATATGGGGCATCTGGGACGTTAAAAACGAATGGGACATCTAGGACGTCTAGGACGTTAGGGACATATGGGACATCTGGGACGTCTGGGACGTTAGGGACATATGGGACATCTGGGACGTCTGGGACATTTGGGACATATGGGACATTTGGGACATCTGGGACGTCTGGGACGTTAGGGACATATGGGACATCTGGGACGTCTGGGACGTTAGGGACATCAGGGACATCTAGGACGTCTGGGACGTCTGGGACGTTAGGGACATATGGGACATTTAGGACATCTGGGACGTTAGGGACATATGGAACACTTAAAACGCTTGGGACATTAGGGACATATGGGACATATGGGACATCTGGTACGTCTGGGACGTTAGGGTCATATGAGACATCTGGGACGTCTGGGACGTTAAGGACATATGGGACGTCTAGGACGTCTGGGACGTTAGGGACATATGGGACATTTAGGACGTCTGGGACGTTAGGGACATATGAAACATCTAGGAAGCTTGGGACATTAGGGACATATGGGACATATGGGACATCTGGGACGTCTGGGACGTTAGCGACATATGTGACATCTGGGACGTCTGGGAGGTTAAGGACAAATGGGACATCTAGGACGTCTGGGACATCTGGGACGTTAAGGACATATGAAACATTTAGGACGCCTGAGACATTAGGGACATATGGGACATATGGGACATCTGGGACGCCTGGGACATTAGGGACATATGGGACATATGGGACATCTGAGACGTCTGAGACGTTAGGGACATGTGGAACATCTGGGACGTCTAGGACGTTAAGGACATATGGAACATCTAGGACGTCTGGGACGTCTGGGACGTTAGGAATATACGGGCCAGCTGGGACGTCTGGGACGTTAGGGACATATGGGACATTTAGGACGACTGGGACGTTAGGGACATATGAAACATCTAGGACGCTTGGGACATTAGGGACATATGGGACATATGGGACATCTGGGACGTTTGGGACGTTAGCGACATATGGGACATCTGGGACGTCTGGGAGGTTAAGGACATATGGGACATCTAGGACGTCTGGGACATCTGGGACGTTAAGGACGTATGAAACATTTAGGACGCCTGGGACATTAGGGACATATGAGACATATGGGACATCTGGGACGTCTGGGACGTTAAGGACATATGGGATGTCTAGGACTCCTGGGACGCCTGGGACGTTAAGGACATATATGACATTTAGGACGCCTGGGACATTAGGGACATATGGAACATATGGGACATTTAGGACGTCTGGGACGTCTGAGACGTCTGGGACGTTAGGGACATATAGGACATCTAGGACGTCTGAGACGTCTGGGACGTTAGGGACATATGGGACATTTAGGACGTCTGGGACGTCTGGGACGTCTGGGACGTTAAGGACATATGGGACGGCTGAAACGTTAGGGACATATGGAATATCTAGGACGCCTGGGACATTAGGGACATATGGGACATCTGGGACGTCTGGGACGTTAAGGACATATGGGACATCTAGGACGACTGGGACTTCCGGGACGTTAAAGACATATGGGACATTTTGGACGCCTGGCACATTAGGAACATATGGGACATCTAATACGCCTGGGACATTAAGGATATATAAGACCTTTGGGACATCTGGGACGTCTGGGACGTTAGGGACATATGGCTCATCTGGGACGTCTTTGACGTTAAGGACGTATGGGACATCTAGGACGTCTGGGACGTTAGGGACATATGGGACATCTGGGACGTTTGGGACTTTAGGGACATATGGGACATCTGGGACGTTAGGAACATATAGGACATCTAGGACGTCTGAGACGTCTGGGACGTTAGGGACATATGGGACATCTAGGACGTCTGGGACATTAGGGACATATGGGACATTTAGGACGTCTGGAACATCTGGGACGTTAAGGACATATGGGACGTCTGGGACGTTAGGGACATATGGGACATCTAGGACGACTGGGACTTCCGGGACGTTAAAGACATATGGGACATTTTGGACGCCTGGCACATTAGGAACATATGGGACATCTAATACGCCTGGGACATTAAGGATATGTAAGACCTTTGGGACATCTGGGACGTCTGGGACGTTAGGGACATATGGCTCATCTGGGACGTCTTTGACGTTAAGGACGTATGGGACATCTAGGACGTCTGGGACGTTAGGGACATATGGGACATCTGGGACGTTTGGGACTTTAGGGACATATGGGACATCTGGGACGTTAGGAACATATAGGACATCTAGGACGTCTGAGACGTCTGGGACGTTAGGGACATATGGGACATCTAGGACGTCTGGGACATTAGGGACATATGGGACATTTAGGACGTCTGAGACGTCTGGTACGTTAGGGACATATAGGACATCTAGGACGTCTGAGACGTCTGGGACGTTAGGGACATATGGGACATTTAGGACGTCTGGGACGTCTGGGACGTTAAGGACATATGGGACGTCTGGGACGTTAGGGACATATGGGACATTTAGGACGTCAGGGACGTTAGGGACATATGGAATATCTAGGACGCCTGGGACATTAGGGACATATGGGACATCTGGGACGTCTGGGACGTTAAGGACATATGGGACATCTAGGACGACAGGGACTTCCGGGACGTTAAAGGCATATGGGACATTTTGGACGCCTGGCACATTAGGAACATATGGGACATCTAATACGCCTGGGACATTAAGGATATATAAGACCTTTGGGACATCTGGGACGTCTGGGACGTTAGGGACATATGGCTCATCTGGGACGTCTGGGACGTTAGGGACATACGGGACAGCTGAGACGTCTGGGACGTTAGAGACATATGCGACATTTAGGACGTCCGGGACGTCTGGGACGTTGTGGACATGTGGGACATTTATGACGCCTGGAACATTAGGTAAATATGGGACATATCCGACATCTGGGACGCCTGGCACATTAGGGACATGTGGGACATATGGGACATCAGGGACGTCTGGGATGTTAGGGACATATAGGACATCTAGGACGTCTGGGACGTCAGGGGCGTTAAGGACATACGGGACAGCTGGGACGTCTGGGACGTTAGGGACATATGGGACATTTAGGACGTCTTGGACGTTAGGGACATATGGAACATCTAGGACGCCTGGGTCATTAGGGACACATGAGACATATGGGACATCAGGGACGTCTGGGACTTTACGGACATATGGGACATCTAGGACGTCTGGGACGACTGGGACGTTAAGGACATATGGGACATTTAGGACGCCTGGGACATTAGGGACATATGGGACATATGGGACGTCTGGGACTCCTCGGACATTAGGGACATATGGGACATATGAGACATCTGGGACGTCTGGTACGTTAGGGACACATGGGACATCTGGGACGTCCGGGACGTTAATGACATATGGGACATCTAGGGCATCTGGGACGTCTGGGACGTTAAGGACATATGGGACATTTAGGACGCCTGGGACATTAGGGACATATGGGACATTTGGGACGTCTGGGACGTTAAGGACTTATGGGACATCTGGGACGTCTGGGACGTTAAGGACATATGGGACATCTAGGACATCTGGGACGTCTGGGACGTTAGGGCCATATAGAACATCTAGGACGCTTGGGACATTAGAAACATATGGAACATATGGGACATCTGGGACGTCTGGGACGTTAAGGACATTTGGGACATCTAAGACGTCTGGGACGTCTGGAACGTTAAGGACATATTGAACATTTAGGACGCCTGGGACATTAGGGACATTTGGGACATATGGGACATCTGGGACGCCTGGGACATTAGGGACATATGGGACACATTGAACATCTGGTACGTCTGGGACGTTACGGACATAGGGACATCTTTGACGCCTGGGACGTTAAGGACATATGGGACATTTAGGAGGCCTGGGACATTAGGGACATATGGGACATATGGGATATCTGGGACGTCTGAAACGTTTAGGATATATGGGACATCTAGGACGTCTGGGACGTCTGGGACGTTAAGGACATATGGGACATTTAGGACGCCCTGGACATTAGGGACATATGGGACATATGGGAGGTCTGGGACGCCTGGGGCGTTAGGGACATATGGGACATATAGGACATCTGGGACGTCTGGGACGTTAAGGACATATGGGACATTTAGGAGGCCTGGGACATTAGGGACATATGGGACATATGGGATATCTGGGACGTCTGGGACGTTTAGGATATTAGGGACATCTAGGACGTCTGGGACGTTAAGGACATATGGGACATTTAGGAGGCCTGGGACATTAGGGACATATGGGACATATGGGATATCTGGGACGTCTGGGGCGTTTAGGATATATGGGACATCTAGGACGTCTGGGACGTCTGGGACGTTAAGGACATATGGGACATCTAGGGCGTCTGGGACGTCTGGGACGTTAAGGACATATAGGACATTTACTACGCCTGGGATATTAGGGACATATGGGACATCTGGGACGTCTGGTACGTTAGGTACATATGGGACATCTGGGACGTCTGGGACGTTAAGGACATATGGGACATCTAGGACATCTAAAACGTCTGGGACGTTAGGGACATATGGAACATCTAGGACGCCTGGGACATTAGAAACATATGAAACATATGGGACATCTGGGACGTCTGGGACGTTAAGGACATTTGGGACATCTACGACGTCTGGGACGTCTGGGAGGTTAAGGAGATATGGGACATTTAGGACGCCCTGGACATTAAGGACATATGGGACATATGGGATATCTGGGACGTCTGGGACGTTAAGGACAAATGGGACATCTAGGACGTCTGGGCCGTCTGGGACGTTAAGGACATATGGGACATTTAGGACGCCCTGGACATTAGGGACATATGGGACATATGGGAGGTCTGGGACGTCTGGGACGTTATTGACATATGGGACATCTGACACGTCTGGGACGTTAAGGATATAAGGGAGACCTAGAACGTCTGGGACGATAGGAACATATGGGAGATCTGGGACGTCTGGGGCGTTAGGGGCATATAAGACATCTAGGACGTCTGGGACGTTAGGGACATATGGAACATCTGGGACGTTAGGGACATATGGGACATCTGGGACGTCTGGGACGTTAGGGAGATATAGGACATATGGGATATCTGGGACGTCTGGGACGTTAAGGATATATGGGACATCTAGGACGTCTGAGACGTTAGGGAAATATGGGACATCTGGGACGCCTTGGACATTAAGGACATATGGGACATATGGGACGTCTGAGATGTTAGAGACATATGGGACATTTAGGACGTCTGGGACGTCTGGGACGTTAAGGACATATGGGACATTTAGGGCGCCTGGGACATTAGGGACATATGGGACATATGGGACATCTGGGACGTCTAGGACGTTAAGGACATATGGGACATTTAGGACGTCTGGGACTTCTGGGACGTTAAGGACATATGGGACATTTAGGGCGCCTGGGATATTAAGGCCATATGGGACATATGGGACATCTGGGACGTCTGGGACGTTAAGGACATATGGGACATTTAGGACGTCTGGGACGTCTGGGACGTTAAGGACATATGGGACATTTAGGGCGCCTGGGACATTAGGGACCTATGGGACATATGGGACATCTGGGACGTCTAGGACGTTAAGGACATATGGGACATCTAGGACGTCTGGGACGTTAAGGACATATGGGACATCTAGGGCGTCTGGGACGTCTGGGACGTTAAGGACATATGGGACATTTACTACGCCTGGGATATTAAGGACATATGGGACATCTGGGACGTTTGGGACGTTAGGGACATATGGGACATCTGTGACGTCTGGGACGTTAAGAACATATGGGACATCTAGGACATCTGGTACGACTGGGACGTTAGGGACATATGGCACATCCAGGACGCCTGGGACATTAGAAACATATGAAGCATATGGGACATCTGGGACGTCTGGGACGTCTGGGACATTATTGACATATGGGACATCTGACACGTCTGGGACGTTAAGGATATAAGGGACACCTAGAACGTCTGGGACGTTAGGAACATATGGGAGATCTGGGACGTCTGGGGCGTTAGGGGCATATAAGACATCTAGGACGTCTGGGACGTTAGGGACATATGGAACATCTGGGACGTTAGGGACATATGGGACATCTGGGACGTCTGGGACGTTAGGGAGATATAGGACATATGGAATATCTGGGACGTCTGGGTCGTTAAGGATATATGGAACATCTAGGACGTCTGAGACGTTAGGGAAATATGGGACATCTGGGACGCCTTGGACATTAAGGACATATGGGACATATGGGACATATGGGACGTCTGGGACGTTAGAGACATATGGGACATTTAGGACGTCTGGAACGTCTGGGACGTTAAGGACATATGGGACATTTAGGGCGCCTGGGACATTAGGGACATATGGGACATATGGGACATCTGGGACGTCTAAGACGTTAAGGACATATGGTACATTTAGGACGTCTGGGACTTCTGGGACGTTAAAGACATATGGGACATTTAGGACGTCTGAGACGTCTGGGACGTTAAAGACATATGGGACATTTAGGGCGCCTGGGATATTAAGGACATATGGGACATATGGGACATCTGGGACGTCTGGGACGTTAAGGACATATGAGACATTTAGGACGTCTGACACGTCTGGGACGTTAAGGACATATGGGACATTTAGGGCGCCTGGGACATTAGAGACATATGGGACATATGGGACATCTGGGACGTCTGGGACGTTAAGGACATATGAGACATCTAGGACGTCTGGGACGTTAAGGACATATGGGACATCTAGGGCGTCTGGGACATTAGGGACATATGGGACATATGGGACATCTAGGACGTCTGGGACGTTAAGGACATATGGGACATCTAGGACGTCTGGGACGTCTGAAACTTTAAGTACATATGGGACATTTAAAACCTCTGGGACATTAGGGACATATGGGACATATGGGACATCTGAGACTCCTGGAACAATAGGGACATATGAGACATATGGGACATCTGGGACGTCTGGGACGTTAAGGACATATGGGACATCTGGGACGTTTGAGACGTTAGGGACATATGGGACATCTGGGACGTCTGGGACGTTAGGAACATATAGGACATCTAGGACGTCTGGGACGTCAGGGGCGTTAAGGACATACGGGACAGCTGGGACGTCTGGGACGTTAGGGACATATGGGACATTTAGGACGCCCTGGACATTAAGGACATATGGGACATATGGGAGGTCTGGGACGTCTGGGACGTTAAGGACAAATGGGACATCTAGGACGTCTGGGACGTCTGGGACGTTAGGGACATATGGAACATCTAAGACGGCTGACACATTAGAAACATATGAAACATATGGGACATCTGGGACGTCTGGGACGTCTGGGACGTTATTGACATATGGGACATCGGACACGTCTGGGACGTTAAGGATATAAGGGAGACCTAGAACGTCTGGGACGTTAGGAACATATGGGAGATCTGGGACGTCTGGGGCGTTAGGGGCATATAAGACATCTAGGACGTCTGGGACGTTAGGGACATATGGAACATCTGGGACGTTAGGGACATATGGGACATCTGGGACGTCTGGGACGTTAGGGAGATATAGGACATATGGGATATCTGGGACGTCTGGGACGTTAAGGATATATGGGACATCTAGGACGTCTGAGACGTTAGGGAAATATGGGACATCTGGGACGCCTTGGACATTTAGGACATATGGGACATATGGGACATATGGGACGTCTGAGACGTTAGAGACATATGGGACATTTAGGACGTCTGGGACGTCTGGGACGTTAAGGACATATGGAACATTTAGGGCGCTGGGACATTAGGGACATATGGGACATATGGGACATCTGGGACGTCTAGGACGTTAAGGACATATGGGACATTTAGGACGTCTGGGACTTCTGGGACGTTAAGGACATATGGGACATTTAGGACGTCTGGGACGTCTGGGACGTTAAGAACATATGGGACATTTAGGGCGCCTGGGATATTAAGGACATATGGGACATATGGGACATCTGGGACGTCTGGGACGTTAAGGACATATGGGACATTTAGGACGTCTGAGACGTCTGGGACGTTAAGGACATATGGGACATTTAGGGCGCCTGGGACATTAGGGACATATGGGACATCTGGGACGTCTAGGACGTTAAGGACATATGGGACATCTAGGACGTCTGGGACGTTAAGGACATATGGGACATCTAGGGCGTCTGGGACGTCTGGGACGTTAAGGACATATGGGACATTTACTACGCCTGGGATATTAAGGACATATGGGACATCTGGGACGTCTGGGACGTTAGGGACATACGGGACATCTAGGACATCTGGTACGTCTGGGACGTTAGGGACATATGGCACATCCAGGAGGCCTGGGACATTAGAAACATATGAAACATATGGGACATCTGGGACGTCTGGGACGTCTGGGACGTTAAGGACATATGGGACATTTAGGACGCCCTGGACATTAGGGACATATGGGACATACGGGAGGTCTGGGACGTCTGGGACGTTATTGACATATGGGACATCTGACACGTCTGGGACGTTAAGGATATAAGGGACACCTAGAACGTCAAGGACGTTAGGAACATATGGGAGATC